>KN888545.1:23916-40619 GCA_000934455.1 Apostichopus parvimensis | reverse complement strand
AAGTATTTACTTGCACACGGGTCATTTTAGAGAGAAAGTATCTGTATCTTCGTAGTTTTTCGCGAAATTGGCTGCTGCTATAGGTTGTCATGGTGAAATCGTGCATTTCTTAGGGGTGTCCGAAATTCGCAGTGTTCCGAATTTCACAATACTGACTATACAGCAACAAACTCTCATGTAGTCCTTGAATGCAAAGCATGTGATGAGATGAGAACCAGTACTCTGGTAAATGTACGTGTTAGAGGAATTAAATTGTTGCTGCACAAGTCAGGAATGTGTGTCTTGCTGATTCAAAGATGAATATTTTACCTTTTGTTTCTATTTAGTCATAGTGTGCACTCTAAAACATTTAAAAGCTATGCCAGATCTTTTACAAGTACTTTTGATTTTCTATTTTTTTGCGGGATCTGAAGATATCACCAAGATGTCCCACAATGATGATACAGAGTCTTGTTCTGCAAGTTCGATCGGTCTCCCACCATTACACCTGGGCAAACCAAGGATACCACACTCACAATCATGGACTTTAGTTGACAAGTACAACATGGAAATGAGACAACAACTTGAGGTGGATCCATTCTGTGTGAGTGTACTTCTCATCTATCTGCAAGGCCATCAATATTGCCTTCTTCACCCCTCCCTCCCTCCCTCCCTCTTTTCCTCCATCCTCTCCCTGAAAGTTAAACAGATTCCAAATGTATCTCATTTCAACGATAAATCAACCAGAAGAAGATTATAATGGCAAAGTGATGCTTTCTGAGAACATCTGCCTCATGACATCATAGACCACCTACTGTGATCTGATCAGATCCCTCAAAGAATCAAAGGGTTAGACCAGGGAGCTGCTACTGTAAGTTAGAGCAGGGAGTTGTTATGGAACATGACAACTCCCTGGTTAGAGTAGCAGCTCCCTGGTTAGACAGTCAGAACAGCTTACATGTTCAATCAACACAATCTACAGTTAGGGACAAGACATTGAGATAGGGTTTTCAACTAAGAATGTGGAATATAGCTTCTTTTAGATAAGCATGACATTGTCTGCCACCAGATTATGTATTTAATTTATACTTTTTAATGATTTTTATGACACAAATATGATAGAAATTCAAATTATGGTCATTCGTGCATTACCTTCAGCAAGCTTTCACTACCTCCCACAAAGTATATTTCCACAATGGAATAATTTAATTATCTAATTTATCATTTTTCAGCAAAATCTGGGATTAACTTTGAGATGCAGAATCACCCACAAAGTTCTTTCGAAAGCTTTTAGCATGCTAAAATTTGAGTTCGATACTGATGGCCTTTAAAGGCATTTAAGACTTGTCCCAAACTGCGTGCGGCCATCTGAAAAAGTTAACTTTCTGTTGCTTGCAAGTGACATTTTGTTCGTGTCGCTACAAAATGCAGACAGTACAGAAACGTGATACCTTGTTATCTGTAGCTGGACCTGAGATGTCCATCGCTGTATCGTTTCTACACTGTGCTGTGGGTATTGACCGCAGCTGTATGTACTGACTGTACACTAGTGTCTAATTACCAAAGGTAGCAAGCTGTGGGCGTATTTTCTGGGATCGATGGTGGTGTCTAACACTTCTGTTACACCTCATTCGAATCTAGGTCAGATTACCGGCGTGAGACATTTCTTTGTGCGCGAGTCTTCACACCCTTTAAGTACTGGTTGTGCCAGTTAGTGAGTGTTGATAGGGATTATCCCTAATGTTTGATTGGTGCTCATCTAAGTTGTAAGACTGAGTTCTTGTCAATGCCTACCTCCAAAAACCAACGTAACTAAATCACTGATTGTTGCTTACATTTTTTTTTTCTTTTTTTCTGACAGAACTGGAAATATGATGTACAATGCCAGATAGCAAATATGTCAAATCAAATTGTGAGTACATAATGCATTTTCTCTTTTTTGGATATACGCCACAGGCTTTTTTTTCACAAGATCATGCCATAATTTAACTTTCCACATTTCTTCATAATATGCTAAGAACAGAAAGCTAACATGCTAACACCTTTATAAAGACCCTGGCCCTTTAAGCCTTTCAGTTAAGTCTTTACTACTCCCAAAGTGGAGACAGTGTCTTCAATCCATGGTGTTAGTGTGCCATGGTTTTAATAAAATGTAATCCTATAGCATCTTGCCATGTTTCATATTTTTGTACATTTTATCTGTATCCTTGCAGAAGAAGACTTTCGAAGATTATCCTGAACTGAAACCTGGCCGAAACGTACCCTTATCAAACTCTCCAGTCGTCGCACAGCAGAGATCCAAGGACAACGTGAGACAACCGACTTACAAGGCACCAGAATATACAAACGGCACCTTGGTGCAGCAACTGGCTGTAAAAGATGTAGTTAGGTAACGAAAGGACACTTGACTCAACTGTTGCCGTTTCGACTTTCTGAAGAATTTTTCCTTGCTTGCGCCTTGTTTCGGGGTATACGTTAGAAGATTTGACAAGTTAATGTGATGTGGTGAACTGCTGGCGTTATTATAAGGAACTTCTCCCTTTTGCAGAAAACGATTGTCTTATTATCTTTCAATGAGGATTTATGCTTGGAAATGCTTATGGTGAGGGGGGGGGTTGGAAGGGGGGCATTGCACATATGTCTCTTTGCACAGAGGTAGGCAGGTTTGTTTTTTAAGTCTTGTTTGTTTGGGATTTTTTTTTTGCAAATTTATTCATCTATAAAACGCAAAAGTGTAAAAGTTGGTCAGAACACTATGATTGCACAAGCTGGTTGGTTAAGTTAACATTGAAATCGCAAATGAATACGCAGGCCAGTGATGATGTCGCAACTGTAAATAGATTTATAGATATAGTGATAAACCATATTTTATATGACAACAGATCCTTTTCATGTGCCTTTCAAATGTAAGAATTCATTTTGTCACAATCCCATTGGGATGTGTTTGATATTTTTCTTTTTGTTTAAGATTTTTTTAAATAGTAAATTACTGCAAGCCGTACTTTAAAAGTACCTGAAGCATTAAAAACAATCATTTATTCATAATATTGAAAATTACATCTGCAAAAAAACAGTGATTAAAGGATGACTTTTGGCAGAAATTTAGTCTTGACATGTTGCAGTTTGATAAAAAAGAAAAAAATGGAGTTCTGGTAACGTTTCTATAGCTACTCTGGTTTTCAAGATATTCACCATTACAACATTCTTTATCCCTGGGACGCTCCTTTAAGGGTAAATTGACGATGACTCTGTTGGTTCCTCAGTGCAGGAATAAATGTTAATTTTGTTAATCGTTGGTTTACAAATTCCTAATAACTCAAGAAAAAATATGAACTACAGATAACGTTTGGATGACATTCAACACTGTTGACAAATTTGTAACACATTGTTTAACATGTCATAATAAAGGTCTTATGTTTTTTCCCATTGAGTTTTGTGTTGCATCTGAGGAACTAACCTCATAAGAAATGCAGAGACTCGGTTATATTTCCTTGCGTTTCCCGCTTGGTCTCTGGTACAAGATATCATGGAGCTATTAATGAAATAGCTCCTTTATGATATGTAACGTAATTAAAAAATTCTATTGCTATGTCCTATTTGTGTTTGAAAAGAACGGAAAATTTATGACATTTTTAGACTTGATGTGAAATTATCAATACAAAGGTGATCGTTTTAAAGATATTTGAGCTTTCTTTTGTGTTTTCCTATTTGTGGTTTTCCAATACTATTCTAACCAGCCTAGTGTTATCCTGCCTAACTTTTCGTACCCATCCTCTTTTCCCACCAGATTTATGCAAATTACCATTGGTTGTGAGGATTCCAAACATAGCGGAGGGTGGGGTAGGAGGGTTTGGAGGGCGGGGATGAAAGGTGAGGGTTCCAAATATGGCGGAGGGTGGGGGAGGAGGGTTTGGAGGGCGGGGATGGAAGGTGAGGGTTCCAAATATGGCGGAGGGTGAGGGAGGAGGGTTTGGAGGGCGGGGATGAAAGGTGAGGGTTCCAAATATGGCGGAGGGTTGGGGGGGGGAGGATTTGGAGGGTGGGGATGCCTCTTTTTTTACCAAATTCTTTATAAGCATGATCATATTAGTCCACACATTACAATTACAAATATCTAAAGACTTAAATCTTAATCCCTCTTATTTCCACCACCTCTTAGTTGGATGTCATAGTTATTCAGAGAGTAATGGTTTCCTTTATATTTCATTGAAATGCCACATAAACCTGCATCGCGAAGTATGCCCTCCATTCTCACAGCCTATACTTGTTATGCTGTCAAATGCTACACATTACTGTTCTGGGTGTGCCCAATAGTGAATTGTGTATTTTAAGGGAATTTCTTCATAAAATCTCAAAATGTTGACTTTTCGCTTTTGTAAGTTTTGTCTATAACAATAGGGAAAAATTCTTCAATATTCTTCAACATTCAAGTTTTTCTGGAAATTGCGACTATTGTATCTCAAAATTTCAACTTGTGCGTTACTTTAAAGTAACGACTTTTCATATCAAAAGTTTCCACTTTTATCCCGAGGTTTTGTTTAATTTCTATTTTAACTGTAATATCTCAATATGCGACAATATCGTCCAAATTATGATATGGATAGTTCGCTTTTTTCCTTGAAATTGCAAAAATTTATGTCTAAAGTTTGACTATTTAATGTCAAAATATAACCTTTTCATGAAATCAAGGATCAGTGCGGTATATAATGTGCCGTTGTGGTGGTACCAAGTAAGGTAGGGTATAGTGCAGGCATGTATACAAATGAAATGGAGGTAAACGACAAAGGCAAATGAATTTATATTTAATAGAAATTGTAGTGAGTTTAAGTTGAAAATCCAGAATAAACCAGCTAGAAATCATTTGTGATTCCTAAAGCCGGATCTCGAAAGAGATACTTTGAACATACTTTGTTAATGCAATGGAGGTAAACGACAAAGGCAAATTAATATATCTATAGTTGAAATTGTAGCGAGTTGGAAAATCCAGAACAGTGAAAAAACTTCCAGCCCTTATCGGGATTCGAACCCGGACCTCCCGCTTGATATGCGGACACCCTAACCAGCGTCCATAGCTTAGTGGTTATATTAGGGTGTCCGCATGCATCAAAGGGTTTACTGCTTCGCGATGCGGGTGTCCATGTATATGATTTGGAACGATAGAGTTACATTCTGCAAGTAAGTTGTAAGAAGAGGGTCAAGGGGGTACTGACAATTTTTTTTTTATTAGCATTCATAAAAATTAATCAGAACCTTGGTTAAATAGGATGCATTGAGGATAGGCATTCTGATATTGAATATATTTGTGTACAGTAAATACAGAACTTTAGGATACATTGTGATTTCGGGCTTTTCTATAAAATCGATGTGTATATCTTTATTATAAAGTCACCCTTTAATACATACAACCAAAACTAAGAATAAATTAGCTGATTTAAGAAAGCAATCAAGAAATAAATTGCAGATATATTGCTAATATTGCACTGTACGGCGGTATCTTATTTTACCTGTACAAACGGGAAGGGAATGGAATCAGGTCACCGTGTGTGAGAAGTCACGGGGGTTCGTTATCTACATATATATGGGTGGTATTTGTGTATAAGAATCGAACAGAATAAAATTACACTTTTCAACCTTTTTAATGTGAATAATACTTCAGTAAATTCCCAACGTCTTGTGCAGTGTGGCATATGATTGGGTGACAAATAACTGCAGGTAGGAGAGGGACAGGATTGTATAAGGGCCCACCATATTCTGTAGTGTCTTAGGAATTGGAGGTCAACCTCTATTATTGAGAATGATTGGGGTGGATAGTGTTGGCAGTCTCTCCAATCTAGTTAATTGATGAATCGCCACAATTTTATTGGACAAGATAAATGACTCAAAATACTACCACAAAATTTCGACACACAAAAAATAGTTATAAAGGCCTGAGTCCGAGAAATGAGTAAAACTGTTCTCGGTTGTTAGAAATGCTGCTATAGCAAGTTGTAACACGTGGGCATACCTTTCAATCTTGACGGTGATATTCATATTTCGGGTTTGTGCCTATATCAACCGCTTGCCCTTCACACCCTCCCGTACCCCATCCTGGAATCTCACTTCACACTCAGCCGCCCAACCCACCGCGAACCCGGCTAGGGGATCACTGACACGAGTGCGAGCTAGCAGGGTACGGACCTGGAAGAAAATACCCAGTCCAATCTTGAGAGGGCCACATATACACATAGTATACAAGCTGATTGGCTAAAAGTTCCCCTTATAGACTACAAGACTGTGGCCTCCATTTCTTCTTCTTTTTAACCTATAAGCTTCCAAGAAGTCTAATTGATCACGTCATTCAATACGTCAATGTTGATATCACTTCTGTCATGTTTGTTATTTTCTTTCCCAGAAGAGAAAACACCTTGTTTGCGCCGTTCTCAACCCTTTCGACTATATAGTATAGCCTACGTACGTGAGCGTAAAATTAACGTGTCGCGCGGGAGTTGGATTTGCCAGTTGCGCGAGAAAGTTCATTGCAGAATAGATCGCATTACGCCAGCTTTACCCCCTCAGAGATTGTTCGCACAAAGAGGGCCGTTTAGCAGGGAAGATCTCGTGCTGGGCTACACTGGTGTTCTTTGTGGTTCAGAAATGCATGGTATGCAATACTAGGGT
Source organism: Apostichopus parvimensis (assembly GCA_000934455.1). Lineage (NCBI taxonomy): Eukaryota > Metazoa > Echinodermata > Holothuroidea > Aspidochirotida > Stichopodidae > Apostichopus > Apostichopus parvimensis. The sequence goes on along the minus strand of KN888545.1, from coordinate 33,983 downwards.
CAACGTAGCGTCCTGGGTTTCCATCTACAATCATTTGCTGGAAAAAACTGTAAATTACAGTTATTTAGTTCGTAAACGTTAATCACTTTGTAAAGGTAGGCCTGCTTTAGAGCAACAGAGACAGTTCAAGCAATTGGAATAGTTGAAATTACGATAGTTTTTTTCCCGATTATAATTCAGGAGGACATGTACCATGCCTGTTTATGCATACCTTGTGACCTTTGTGGATGTTTTAGTGGATTTATTCTGACCTCATACAAACATAAGGATAATATACCTGGAAGCCAAGAAAATGTAAGGTAAGTTGAAGGATTCAGGGTATCACGCATAAAGGTGGTTGTCATGTCACATTGGAGACAGCGTCGTATATAAAGACAGGATTTGAATTTTGTTCAGGCCTTTCTTTTTCTTTCGCATTTCGGGTTTCGATTTGTTACAAATTTAGTCGCCAATGGTGCGGTTGAGTGAAACAATCAAAGCAACTGCACGGAAACAACAACAACAACATCAATAACAACAACAAGCAGTAAGAACAACATTTAAAAACTTCCTCGTCCAATTCAATCACGGTGTTTTATCTGCATTGCTTTTCTGTTCCCCACAGCTCTACAGATGTAAAACCTTTTTGGCAGATTTCGACGCTTTTGTGAGTATAAATCAGTTTTGTTTTGTTAAACTTGGGTTCTTTTATGTCTATCATAAGTATTTATCTAGTTCATCGAAAAACATCGAAGAGTAACTTTATTTATATTTGGTACAGCTAGGAAATAACGTATACTTGACTATCAATTAAATACAGATATAGCTGCCTATATGCTGAATGTCAACATGTATGGTTTCACCTTGTCAACTAAAAGTTGCCATATATAGCTTGCAATGTAAATGAACACAAAGTATTTTATGCGTAAAATGTATGTTTCAACTGTTCAACATGAAACATATAACAGATGGCAGTATATATTGTTGTTCTTGAGAGATTGAGACTTGATCAAATAAACTGAGATTTAGATCGCTGGTAAATAGTCTGTAAGTTTGATCATTGGTGACCCCTTTTCGATCTTCTAGCATGGGGGGAGGGGGGGGGGATAGCCTACTATTGATGACCTTTGAACCAAGAGATTTAGCTAGATACCGGAATTGTCTCAGCTATTTAAAGGTATGCTATATTGGCCCCAAATATGACAAATAATAAAATATGGTCACATTTGTTCAAAATTCTGAAACTTTTTTATGACCCACCCTGTAAGAAATGTACCTCACGGGGACATTCAGTCATCTTGTGTGTTCATTTAGAATGTCTGGGAACAATGTGGAGAACAAAGACCTCCAGGAAAGTACTTTTTTTAAACTTCTAGAAATTATAGCATGCTATAACTTGGGGCCACCTTAAGTGTTTTCTCTGCATTAAAGTTCATCTTGTATGAAGCCCAAATTTTTCGCATAAGTTAAAATTGATAAAATTATTTGAAAAACAAAAATGCCTCTAATTCAAGTATTCTCTGATAGTGACATGAGGTGGTACATACTAGTGAGTAGAAATGTTCGCAGAACCCCAGGGAAAAATAATCTACACGTTTTTGTTAGTGGTGACCATTATTGGTGATTCTAGCATATCTGACATATACTGTATCATTTTCTTTTTTCACAAAAATAATCCAGATATATATTGCCTTTGACTGATAAGAGAGTGACACTATTTATGCAGCCTCCTTTTTTTCCAAACTTTCTTAACTTTTCACCTTTCCGGATGCCTTTACATCATATACAGCCCCAACCCCTGTGCAAATTTGGTGCTTGTGTCCCTTCTGATTTTACGCGTGGTTCCGTATTTTACCAACCCTATAGAGTATTACCTAACTCAAAATAGCATTACAATTCGAACTAAGACATGCACGAGTGACGAGATTATCTTCAGTAAATGATGATTAATTAGCGATTAATTGTGCATTCTATTCGGTTCGCATAGACACTTTTCATGTAAGTATCATTCACATATAAAATGCTAGAGTTATAAATTTTTAACTTTTTAACTTTTTCTTCATCTAAAATTCTATATGAAACCTATCCAAGCTAATGAACTTCGTTGCTATGGAATTGTCATATCGGAATTCATCGACAAGAAAACATATAAAATCGTAAATGTCTGCTCTAACTTTCTTCACTATGTGGGACTAATTTGATGGGTAGAACCCAAACACAATAAACTAGAAATTTACTAGGGCCTTTGGGCATTAACTCAAATTAGGGCGGGTCCATTTCTGATGGCCTATGAAGATTTTATAAATGCTTTGCGATTAAAGAAACATTCAAGAGGTAAGTTCTACATGTCTCAATATCCTGACCGCATAATCAAAATTTCGAATTACACTTTTTCTCTTTCTCTAAAAGCACAAACGTTATTGATCTTTGGTCAAGCTTCCATTGCGTACCCATTATAATAATAATAATACTCCTTACAACGTTTAGGGTCTACGTATTGACCATAGTTCAATTTCTATGCATGGTATTGACAGAAAAAAGTTTAACTGGAAACGATGGCGCTCTTTAAATATCATCCATGGCATATTTTTCAACCTACAAGTTAAATTGTCAAACTTTCCGGATTCCCCGGTAAAGCGGCGAGATCGACTTTTTAATTTGTAATGAAACTTTTCGGGGGTTTTCTAAATTAGTCGCTAGATCAGAACAGCTCGAGGTACGGATCCAGTAAATTACATTGTAATCAGCCCGAAAACGGGTTCGCTGCCAGTTTATCATGTTTGAAAGTTGAAGGAATGATCATAAAGATAAAGATGTTCAAGCCCTGCTGCTAAGCTACAAATACAGTGGCAGTAGGCCAAACTTAATTAGCCTATCCTACGACTAACAGTTACTGTAAGATGTATGGTAGGCTAGTTGGCCTAGTAACATGTAACATTTAGCCCATAACCTAAGCTTAACATCATGCCAAGTACGAGTATGCCTAGCGCAGGGTTGTCCAACCTTTTGCAGAGGAGGGCCACATGGAATGATTATGATGAAGGAGGGGGCCGCATGAACCATACGCTCGATTTTATGATATTTTGCCCGAAGCCCAAGGCAACAAAATGTGAGAACTGCGCACGGAACGCACTGATTTATTTTCCTTCCTGATAAAACAGATGAAAAAAGTCCAGCCCCCCCCCCCCCCCCCCGCTGATAGAGTGTCACACAAACTGACCTGTATGCAGTTTATTGGACCCAGAAGGTTCGAATGATTGATTATATAGCTTCAAATTGTTATCAATAAATCTGCTCACTAAAATTTCGCATCGTAGAGCATCTCTGGCGGGCCGGACGCAACCCTGCAGCGGGCTGGACTGGCCCGCGGGCAGTAGGTTGGACAACCCTGGCCTAGGGTAAGGCCTAGGTCTGGTGTTACTTGAGACACTAGTTATGTAACAATAACTTAAAGCTTCCGCAGATTAGGCTAACTGTCTTTTGTTATGAAGAAACGGTTTGTTGATTCAAATGTAAGGATAATCACATGTTTATGTTGGGATATTTTTGAACAGATATTTTCAACTTGTTTCTTTACCTCTTTCCCACAGTCGCCAAAATATCTTTTAGACGCATTTTGTACATTGGCAGAATTCATGTATGCTAGGGCCTACGAATAGTACGATAGACCTTATATATAAAGTAGCTAAGTATGTTCACTGGGTTGGTGAAGGTAGCAAATTTCAGTGCTTCTATTTCAAATTGATTTAGTACAGTTTCGTTCTTCTCACTTCTCAATTTGTTAGTCATTCTCCTTAACTTTAAGCGTATATTCCCTCTTTTCTCATTTTGCTTTTCGAGATGGAATAATTAATCACATCTTTGCATAAATAAAACATGCAAGGTCTAGCCAAGGCCCTGAGCCTATTAATGATTGAAACAACAGTCAAAATTTAATGGAGCTAATGGCAAAGATTTCTCAATTGAGCATTTATAGTAAATAAGTTTTGAGTTCGACTGTAGAAAACTGTCTCTATCAGTGGCCACTTTGACTGTGCCCTTTTCAGTTAGCTTATGCCTAGTGAAACCACTCTAAAGAAACTGCAAATTATCAGCTTGTGGTCATTAATTGATAATTCCATCTATTTGGCATAAATTCCCATTGATTGCAGTCAGCATTTTACATAGGCAGCAATACTAAAATATCACTGCATTTGACTGTTATAAACTAGTCTAAAATAGGTCTAAGATTCACCAGCTAATTACCCTGCCTTACATATCTTTTGCTTGAAAAATGTTAATTCATAAACTAGTCAAAGACAACATGTGTTTTGGTTTCCCCACTCATTCATTCCAAATAGCTACCATGCTGTCATTGTTTGAACCTCCTTAGGAAAATTTCAGTTTGTGAAGTCCTTTTGAAAAATGTGTGAACAGAACAGAGAGGAGTGGAAAAGGAATGTGTTGTTACTAATGTTAGGTTAGAGAACAATAAACTTGAAGACTCCTTTTGGAAGTACCCCCTCTATTTTTCTAACCTGCCTGAATAGCATTTGTCAGCCTGGAAAGTTTAAATTTGATGGAAGCCTGCATTGAAAAGCACGATAAACATACAAACACTTTGAGAAAGATGTGGGAGGGTGGGGGGATAGAGATGGACAAGTTCATCACATCTGAAATTTGTGACTTGTGAATTTGTTCCAACACGGTGAAGGAGGTGAGGGCAATCATTCTAGTTAGGAAAGAAGTCTTAATGGCAGTGCAGTTTTAATTTTACTGTCCAGAGGTACATTCTGGTGACATCTCCCTACTTAGATGAGCAGGAAATTATTGGTAATTTAAATTTGATCTACACCATTTCATTTACAAACAACAGTACATGTCAATCAAAATTATAACATCTTTCAAATTTCAAGTGGAAGATATTCCAATATATGACATCAAATATTGGGCTTCATTTGTGATGTGTGACAAATTCAATACAGAGCTACTACTTCCTTCTAGTGTTGTTAGCTACTCCATAATAGTCAAGTACAATAAGTTTGGATATCTGGAAGCACCCCCTCTACCCTTTACCAATTTATGAAGATTATGAAAAGCAATTTTGCAGGGATCTACTGTTCCAGTAACTCATACCTATTGTAATAATCACCTGGACAACAACAAGTTTCTAATAGTTTTTCAAGAAGATGAGTTTAGCTTTAGCCTGTAAGCCATTACAGTTGTACTTAAATAGTATTCTATCCTAGATTCAAAATAGTAAATATCATTTTTGCATTTCCATTTACCAGGCATCATTCAGTATTAGCAATGACATCATCAGCCAAGCTGTTGCTAATCTGTATGTAAATATTTGAATACTGCCCTCAGTTTGTACTTTGTCTGTCTGTTTCCCCCTGTGGTTTACCAGGAAACTGTTTGTGGTCAACGTTTTAATTACCTGTCGATCAATATCCACAGTTTTCCTAACAGTGACTACAAATGAATCAGGGATTAATATGAAATGACCAAAAAACTTGACAAGTGTTTATTTGATAAAAAAAAAAGAAAAAAGTTTCTTCAGTATGAAAATCCTGAAATCGACTTTTTTTTCTTGTTTGTAAGGATACCTGTTCTTTATAGTATATTTACTGTAAACAAGGTTGTTATTTTTCTGGGCACCTCAAAGAGGAATAAATATGTAGTACTCAGTGTACAGTGTGTATCAGCTGGGGACAAACTGCTGAAGATAAGCTCTATAAAGGGGAAACCATTACTTTGATTACTATATATATCTACATGTAGTAGAATGGGATTAACAGATACCTATGCTAGCTCACCTCCACCTCTCCTCCTCCTCCCCCCCCCCAACCTCTCACCCCTTCCTTCCCACAATTTATTAATAACATTCTAATCTGTTCAAGAAACTTAGCCCAGTTTGTTTAAGTGTTTGAAACTTTTGTCTCCATATTAACATATCTGGAAAATTATTTCTTATCATTATAAGCTGCTTTAATCATTCCAGTCTCCCTCAGATTAAGAGTGTACTGCAGGTCTTAAAAAGACAAAAGAATGAACAATAGCAATTTTTTAGGTTGCAAGGGTGCATCCTTCAATAGTCATCCAGATGACATTCTCATTGGAAGCCACCCCACCCCTACCCCCACCCCCTCCCCTTCTCCTCAGTTGAAGGTAATTGTATATAGCCCTATATATATGGTACACACACACATGAACCCACTTTAAACTGTTGAAAAAAATGTTTTATCACACATACTTGAAAGCCAACCCCCCACCCCCTTCTCTTCAGTTGAAAGTAATTGTATATAGCCCTATGTATAAGTGAAGTTCACATACACACACACTTAACAGATAACAACAACCCACTTTAAACTCTGTTAAAAAAAACTGTTTTATCACACATACTTAATACCTGTGGGAAATAATATTCTATTTAATTCTTAGAAAAAAGGTTAATAACTTTTAATTCCAATTTTTCTTTCTTTCTCTCGATTGTGTGTGTGGATGTGTGTATTTTTTTTTCTGAGTTTTGTTTTGTTTTTTTGTAAGTAATTTGTATTCTTTCGAGTAGTTGAGAAAGAGGCACAAGGTCATCCAGTGTGTTTACTCACTCTTTGATAGAAGTTGTTTGCTTCCACTGGTAATCAATCTCTACTTCAAACAATAAACAGTTAATGGGTCATTCACCCTCAGTCAGTCAAACCGTCCTGTTTACTATTAAAGAGAGTCCGGATACGCTTGACTTGAATTGCTCATCCTCTCAAATTAATTGACGTCTTGGGCTTCTAAAGTTCCACCCGAAGAATTCTTCTCTGTTTCAAATGGCAGAGAAGGGAAAAAAAATGAAAATTAGTTTTCTCGTATTTTTTTTTTGTTGTTGTCGTGGATGTAAAGGTAAAGGTTTCGTTCCAGTTCTGTCCTTGTTTCTGAGAAGATATGTTTGTTTACTCTCTTCGTCTCCGAAGGCATGTGCAATTATGTGCTCATTATAGTACCACGGAGGTTTAAGCTAGTTTCCATGTAGAATAGTTTGCTGACAATTTATGGAAGTTATTGTAGATTAGAAGATGAAACATGAATGATATGTCAGCTTTCGATTTTGCATTGAGTTGTAGTGTACGCATTGCAGTATAATGACTTAACTACATTACATATAGACAATTCCAGGGTTGGAGGAGTTTGCAAACCATCTGTACCAGGTCGGGGAGGAGGGGGGGGGGGGGAATTCAAGGTCCTCTGGAAAAAAAATAAATAAAAAAAATATGTGAAAAACATGATGTAAAGGGAATTAGCATAGTGTTCAATTTTCCTTTTCATTGTAAAGTACCCGTAAGGGCTTATGAATAATCAGAAGTGTTCGGTTGTCCTCTTAATGAACAAAAATAGTGGGGAATTTAGCAAACAAAATTAAAATATTACACCAAATGTTTTTGGTCGATATTGACGTATACTCTTTTAAATGTCTTATTAAAATTGCTCTTACATTGTTATTCATATTTTAAAGGGGTAATCTCAGCTTAAAGTTAATGTTTACTTGTCTTTACTGTCTAATTTGTTTATTCTTATTTCTCTAATTGTTTTAAATTTTATTTCTGTGTATAAATATCCATTTCATTTTAATTTTCTTAAGAAGGCCTCGAGGAGAGATTATCACGTTGCTATAAACCCAGTCTTTCAACCCGCTTAGAAGATTGTTGTTAATAACAATAATAACAATAACTGGCATTTTTGGGTTCTGTACTGTGTTCATGCTGGAATATTCAACTATGCATGGTGTGGTCAGATGTTTGCTAAGTTCCAACCTGATGCAAAATACACAATTGCACAAAATGGTGAAATTAAATCAGTAATTTTTTTTCCACTTTTACCTGAAGGAAAACATGTTTACAAAGTTATGCCTGTAAAGCTGCTAACAAAAGGAAAAAGTACAAGAGTTTTGTAGACTTTATCAGTTCAGATTTTTTTGAATTAAGAAGAAAAAGGGTAAATAACTTGACATATCAAGGCTAGTTATTACAAACAGACTAGAACAAGGAGCCCAGTTTGTTGACAACTTTAGACTTTTAAAAGTTACCTTTTTCCTCTCATTTTTTTTTATAAGTTTAGTCAAGCCTAACAGAAGTGCCAGATTTTAAATGGCCACTTTTTACCTGGAAATAAAGGAAGCAGTGTCAAGATGGTGTGAATCTTTGTCAACCCAGATCACCGTTTCTGATACGCTCAATGACACCTCTGCTACCCACCTGTACCTCTGCTATGCACACCTGTACCTGGTTGATATTGTTCTCGTGCATCGAGAGGAAACGAGTTTCACAGGTGAGTGAGTGTCAAAAATATGTCATCTTTGTACTTGATTTAAAAACTGTTAGATAGATTAGTCACAAGTTGCTAGTCAGAAGAAAAAGCTCTCTTTCTGAAGAAAAGATTAATGAATGGTGAGAAAAAAAAAAGAAAGATTAAATGCAAAGAGAGATAAAGAGAGGTTAAAAATAATATTTTTGATGAGAGTTATCTGAAAGTGATTGACAAGGGATCTTTCAGAGTCAACAAATCTTCAGTGTGTCAGGATGGTGCATTAACCTTTCAGTTGATAGTATGTATGCAAATAAATTGATTTTAGGCAAAATTTGGGTCTTTAAGTTTGAAACAGTTAGGCAAGTTCCTTGCGAGGTGAAGTCTCCCAGCTTGAAAAGTTGTTTACATTGCAACAATACTGTTAGTCTCTTAGAAATGGCACAACATACTGTGCAATACTGCCTTCAATAATATTAATTCAATAATAATCTTAGCTCCCAAGCACAGCTACGAGAGAAGAACCGCTGTGGTGTCGCCAAACATTTGAAAGGGTAGAGGCATATCAAAATGAGAGAAACATAAATGGGGGGGGGGGGGGGAAGGGGTTAGCAGAGATTGTAGGTCAAGGGGAAAATCCCCTGAAACTTTATGATTTTGGAACATTTTAGCGGCCCTACCCCCATGCCATCCCTTGGTGACACCATTGAAGAACGGGTGGGGAATGGGGGAGAAATATATAACTAAGGTGAGTTATGAGTAGGGAGAATTTTGTAAATGTACAGTATCAATCAAAAGTATTTAAGATGTGGTGTCTGGTGGAGTAGGGGGTGTGGCCTGGGAGTGTCAGGGAATAAATTATCTGGTATCGCATCCCAAACTGCTCTAAATGGGCAACTTGATAATACAAATGGAGCGATGTATAGTAGTTAATATTCACAGAAATCATATCATGTTTTAAAGAGACATAAATCAGAACCCCTAAAATGGCTATAGATACAAAATTTGAATACTAGAGTATTTCCTGGCAGAGTGGAAATTAAGAATCTGGTTGCACTTGGTCAGCAATTTTAGCAAACCTGTACGGAGTATTGCTACAGTTGATCAAACTAAGACATGTCTCTGCCATTTGCAGACCTCGTCTTGTGAGTCGGGCCGATGCAATTGCATCCCCATGGCATGCCTAAAATGACATTGAGAAGTGGGATAAAAATTAACAAAAGTTTCAACAAAACAAAATATGAAAATAAAGTTAAACTGACGTAAATATATCATTTTCATGCATCAAGTCACGCCACACACTCCTCCAAATAAGGGCCTGTAACTAGAATCAGAAGATGATGCAACATTGTACCATACTGTACATGTACCCTACACTATCAGTGATATTGAAATCACACACCAAATGCAAACAGCACCCTGGACTATCTAAAGGAGTGACAATTTTTAGCACACCCACATCATCCCTAATTTTCTTTGAGGAGTGCAATTTTCAGCCCACCTGGAACTTTTAAAAGACAAGCCCTGGAAATTTTTTTTTTTCTTCTTTTTTTTCACTAAAAGCAGTAAGTACTACTTGATACATTACTTTATTTTAAAATTATCACATTTCATAGTCATTTTCAGTTTATAGTATTAATCACAAACAAAATCATTTATTAAAATGAAAATAGACTAACTGTTATAAAGATAATGAGAGTTCTGCATTTTATTAGAATTTTTGCATTGGATATTCATATAAAAACTTTACCCAAATCAAAGCAAAATCTTTCTTTTTAGAGAGTAAAAGTCATGGAAAAGAATGATACAAGAGGAAA
>KN888545.1:0-13280 GCA_000934455.1 Apostichopus parvimensis | reverse complement strand
GAGATTGGCTTCGGTCAGCTTGCGAGTCTATAAGCCTCCATGGCTTCTTTCACGAGTTCCTGCTTGCGGGAAGATCACATATACATACATACATACATACCTCCCAAATTCCTTCAATGTAAACATACATGTGTCAAGTCTCATACTTCTCACCTCTTGCTCTTTGTAAGATATGCTGATCAACTTTATCACTTTATTACCCTGAACCTGCATCTGGTCAGCAGACTCTGGCAAACATAGTAATGTGAGACTGGTGACTTCCAGTTCCTGTCACGTAATTAAATCTCTCAAGTCTTGAAACTTTGGCCATATTTTCTCGGAAGCTACTCGTGTTTTACGACCAAGTTTTAATGGGCTCTCTTTCAATGCAATCCAACTGTTCAGTAGTTCTCTCTTTTTGTTTTCTTTCTTTCTTTACTTTTATTCCTTTTTGCATTATTTTCGTTTTGAAAAAGTCGGACAAAATAGAAAGCACTTGTGAAGTTGTGTGATTTGGTAGCTTTCGTAGAGTCAACACCAGTGAATTGTTAAAAGTATCTTCCTTCGAGAAGGAACAGATGAGTCAGACTTGTATCTACTTTTTGTATGACTTTTAATTGTCGACCAGTTCCTGTTTGGAGGGTTAACAATGATCTTTGTTCTTTTTTCTTTTTTATGTCATTGTGTCTCCTTCCCAAAAGGAGGTTCGGTTACCTGGAGGGAAGAGTTGTATTGTGCAATAGTTGTATCTTTAATGGCCTCCATTGTTCCTGCCTGCCCTATTGTAGTATGTGGTCAGCACCGGTCTTGGATGGATGGTTTCGAGGAAGGCCACTGATCCCTGGTAGGAATTCTTCGGTAGTCAACAGGTTGACATGGTTATAACAAGATAACCTTTTTCTAGGAAAATTAAAAAAAAAACATGCATGCAGGGGGAGGGGGAGGGAACATGCATGCAGTGGGAGGGGGGAAACATATTCAGTAACTAATTTACAATTCAAAAGCTTAATTCTAGTTGAACATTGCATGTTCATGTATCTGAATAAGAGGCCAGTAGACTGAGTTTGATTTTCTTGGTTTTGTTTGAGAGACAGGGGAGTAGAAGGGTGGGGGGGGGAGGCACAAATGTTGGCTACTGTCAGTCCTGGGAAGGGATGTAAGTGGAGGGATGTCTCCTTCCCTTTGAGAAATTTTTGCACAGTTAAGAGGGATTAGATATACAATGGTGATATCATTTGCATCCTAAGCTACATTAGTGTATTACAATCTTTCATATTTTTAGCATACATGTACCATTAAATTGATTTAAAACCAATTGAAAGGAAGTCTGAACAATTTATGAGGATACCATGTACGATCCTCCTCACTCCTTCCCCCCCCCCCCTCAACCCCAACCATCACAAATGTTGGGAATGAAGATGAGAGGTGCGGTACCTGTAAATAGTTTCTAAATACAGACCTGTGCAGCAATATGAAAGGAATATTAGAAATGGGATAAAATTCAATCTACAGTGATTTAGTCATTACCGACTTTGTGATCCACGTGCCAACTTTGCAACTCGTGGTCCCCCTCACAATTTTACAAGGTTGGTAAGAGTAACTCCATAGTATTCCCTGTCGGGAAACCAAAAATGCGATCAAATAGGATGAATGAGTAAAAAGATGGTTAAAGTAAATAAGATTGGGGTTGGGAGAGTAGAGAGGAATAAAGGAGGGATGTTCTCTAAATACCTTAAACTAAAAAAGAAACCACAAACAGATCTAAAGAAGACAATAGTGTATGTACAGAAGAATAGAAGTGAAATGAAGTAGTTGCCCATAAGGGTAATGTTTTGACAAAAGTAAAACCCGGTTGTATCACCTGCATGAAAATCTGTGCATAATTGTCTACAACAATAGCACTCAGAAGTACAATGGACAGTACAATGAAAGAGGAAAGTGATTTGACCTGTTTAACAATAGCCATCCTCTTGTAGGGAACCCTGTTGTAGAGTATAATTATTATGTGTCTCGAGTAAACTTAAAGCAGCCTGTGGAATATAATTTACCGTCTGTGTTATTTGAAAACTAAAATTTCATAGCTGGCATACAGTCTAAACATAAAGTATGTTCATATGTATGTTTATACATATTGTTGACTTCTATTTCAAATAGTGAAAAAAGATATTTAAAAATTTAGAACATATTCAATTTGGTTATTAAATAATTATGATGATGGTGGTGGTGGTGGTGTTGGTGATGATGATAATGATAATGATAATAGTGGTGATGATGGTGGCGATGATTATGGTGGCCATAATGGTGATGATGGTGATGATGATGATAATGATGATGATGATAGTGGTGATGATGATGATGGTGATGATGGTGGTGGTGGTGATTGTGGTGATGATAATGATTAAAATAATATTACAGTGGATTTATATAGCACCAAATCAGAAACAAGATCCAACTGCTCTAGCATTTACAAATATAATAGGATGCAGAATTTGGATCACAAAATTTGAAGAATTGATTGGAATTGGTCATTAAGCAGCTAATTTCTTTTTGTTAATTTTGGGAAAATTGCGGTAGTTGATTGCTGCCTACATGTAGCAATCTTCAGGGATCCATGACACAGGGTTAAAGCAGTGGGGACTAGGAGGGATATATGGGCTGGAGTCAGATCAATTTTTGTATAATTTTGCTGAAATTGTCACTACTTGTGGCACCACTGTAACTAGTACATGAAAATCATGCTGTAAAACTTGGTATATTCTGGAAATGAAACTTGAGCTACTGCTTTAAGAATCAGTAACCACAGAATGATGGCTGATGTAACTATTCTGTGGTGATAATAGTTTAGCCAAACCAACAATTTGCTAACAAAAAGACCCCCAAAAAAATAAAAATAGGGGGACAAAACACAAAACAAAACAAAAAGACAAGAGGAAAAGGAACAAAAGAGACCATATTCAATAGCCCTAGAGAAACCACAAGTTGTATTGTTATTTTGCAATTGTTTGATAACAATAGGTGAAGGGGTACAAGGGGGATGTTAGTACTAGTTCCAGTTAGTCCATAACAATTGCACACCTATATAAACATTGTACTTACTGTGTACATGAAATCCCCCAATAGGGCAATACTCTCTCAGTTACTGGATGGTCTATCCTCTTGGTTTTGACTATTACTATTCTTTTTTTTTCTGTTATTTTTAAATTTTGTCTTACCCTTTCAGAAATGTTAGCCAGAGGTGCATAGAGAAACACAGGAAATATGTGTAGTCATAGCAATCTTGCATACATAGCTAATCATAGACCGAATTAAAATGTTGAGCTCATTTCAGCCTGGCTGAAGGAACAGAGATTTACTCGCAAGGTTAGCACTAATGCTAGAACTGTTTGCAAGAAGCTCTTCCTGCCCTCCACCTGCCCTCCACCAATTATTATTCTTCAATCTCCTTGGGTCAGAGTCTGAAATTTTGTGTTGAGATGAAAAAGATCAGCAAGAACATCTGTGAAGCCATCATGCAATATTTCCTACCCACTCTAACAGCCTACGGTTTTATTTTCCTTTTCAAGAAAATAATTAGACAGTTATCCATGTGTGCGAATTAAAAGTTTGTTGAAGGGAAGTTGAATTCATGTGTTACAATTTCAATTATATCTATATATATATGCATTATTTCTGCATTAGTATTGCGCCAATGATTCATGCAGTTGCAACTAACTGTCATGTATCAGTTATACAAATTGACAATAATATGCATCATCTTACAACACAAAGGTCATTACCCCTTTTACATGCCCTATCCACTTTATTAGCGCATCCCTCTTGACATTCTTTTCTATCTAGTTCCTCTCTAGCTCCCTCTTTCCCCAGCCCTCTCCCTGCCTCCTCTCCCCCCTCCCCCCACCTCCCATTTTCACCTTCTCCCAGTAAGGAGGTCAACTGTACTATGTGGAAAAGTAAACAAATTTGATTTTTCGTTATGACTCCTCAATGCAATGATTGGATTATAAACACTCTCTACTCTTTTATTCAGACTTTTTCTTTCCACAGCTTTTGGAGACATTTTCAAATAGCCCTTAGCAGATCTGGCACTATATTATATCTGACAGATTTATAACCATTTCAAAGACGGTGTCCATCCAGTAGTAAAAAAGAAAATAAAGAGAAAACCAAGGCAATCTTAAAAATAGTTTGTGTAATATAAATATATATTTATGGCACATTTACATATTTAGTGTACAAACATACATGTATACTACCAGCTCCTGAGGAATGTGTGTCATATACTTGTCCAGTTTGCCATATAAGGTGTTGTTGATAAACCAATATTTAGGGAGTGGCCTATCACACTTCTCTCTTATTCGATCCAAAGACTTTAAAGCGTGTCCTATTCACAACCAATAGAGGGATAATGTAACCCGAAGCTAAGATTTAGCAAAATGTGACTTTCTTGCACTATTGATACCGGAAACTTACACCTTGAAATTAACTTGACCCGTAAAAGTCAACGACGACGATGTTTTTTCTTGAATGACTCACTTCCAGTCTTTTACTAGACCTACATAGTTTTTTTTTATTCCATTTTTTTTATCCCTTATTCTTCTTCTGCTTTTATCCAGGGGGGTGAGACTCCATTGCAGATCAAATACAATAGTCAATGTTTACTTTCAAAACTCTGGTCCTTTGCAATCCATTCTTTCCTCTCCTTTTTTTTAATTCCATTTTAACAATGGGCTCCAAAAAAAAAAAAAAAAAATTATTGAAAAGAATTTTTCCGTCTTTTGTCATTCAGATTTCCTTAAGCTCCTCCAGCTGCCTCGGAGGGAGTCTTTAACTCGAGGCTCGGAACGCTCATCTGTATTATTATTTTTTTCACCGTGGCGCTCATGTGTAAATATGGTGCAGGGGGTGCACTAGCCACCCCAGTCGCTTTGCGGTGGGCCGCGGCGTCTGCATCGGGTGATTCACGTGTAGGCGAGGGTTTTGTATCCGAAAGATTTCCACAAAAGAAAAATTTTTGATTTGTAAAGGAAAGAATAAAGCAGGAAAGGCGATGTGTTTAAGTTTGCTGGTGATCTTTATCATCGGTAACTCCTAAGTTTGAGTCATTGATGACCACAAGTTTATCTTGTTTGCTTTAGTGGTTCGTATTTTAATACCAGATACCAATTGATAAGTATTTCAGGAAGTACTTCTCTTGGTTGCTAAGGGTAACCAGGTTGTGAAAATGAAACACAGGTTGTTCCCAAATATGCTAGCAAGTTAGGAAAATGGTCACAGAATTAAAAGGGCATTTAAAAGGTAAGCCGGCTACAGGTCAAGTTTGAATCGTGAATATTTTATGTCAGTAAATTTATCAAGAACTGTAAAAGGTGTGGCCTGTTATGTTTGACTTCACATGAAATGGTTTATTTTCAGGTAGAGTTTGGAGGTTGAAAGTCTGTTAATTTAGTGTGACCATGTGTTTCCCAACAATTTTCAATCTCATTTTGGTTGGTAACTGAAGGGGAATGTTGATGGGATGTTAAAGACATCATTTTGGAAGAATAAATCTGTGACACTGAATCCATGATCTGTATATCATACTTGCTTTTCTTGAGTAACATTACACAGGTCTATTTGTGGATAAGGAAAGCTATTAAGGACTAAACTTGTGTTCTGCAATATCAGATCCTCTTAACTAATTTATGCAAGATTTTTTTTATGACATTTCAAGCATCCGATTTAATTTAAATTAGTATTCCTATTTGAACAGAATGAAGATTTTCCTGTGAACTATTAAGGTTGTAAAATATAGGGAACATTTTAGATGCAGTCGAGTCCAACTTTCCTTTTCCTTATCCAGTTGCGGCACTAGCGTAGGCAATCTTGGCGGGGTGACAACTAGAGAACAAGGAATAATGTCGGGCAGGGGGTTCCTCTCCCCTTTGGGAATTTTTCTACGAGCCAAATGACTCAAAATGGTGCTATCATTTGACAATTTTCACATATCTAACATTCCAAAAATGTTGCAATTTTGTGGCGAGGAATTGTTTTCAGAGTTTGACAAACTGAGCGTCAGCAGCTTTGTGCCAATAGAAATGTTTGAGCGCTCTACTTTGGTAGGTATTGGGAGCTGTTTCTAATACAAAGCCTAGCTCTATATAGTTTGAATATGTGGTGGGGGGGGGGAGCAACTGGAGAGGTGAGTGGAAATTTGGGGGGGACAAATTCCCCCTCATGTCCCGCTGTAGTGCTGCCGCTGCCTGTATCTAGCTGGTATTGAGAGTGCATATTAATATTTAGAGAACAGTTAAATGATGTTAGAACTAATATATTAATGCATTCAAGTGTGAGCTGATGTGAGGGGAGGGTGTTGACCGTTGAAGTACACATTGCATCCCCTTCTCTCAAAACTAGTGGAAGGGGATATTTCTCACCCCATCCTTTTCACCCTCCTTTTCTCCTTCACCATGCATCCCCCCCCCCCCCCCCCCCCCCCCCCCCCCCCATCCTCTCCCTCTTCAGTGGATATATATGGTCATACTAATATGTGATCTCTACAAATTTCTGGTAGGACTGATTCATCTATTTCATATAATAATTTAATATCAAAATATGACGATAATTTGTGAATATGCATTGCATGTAGCTGTAACACTGCATGTTAACTACTAGGGAGCCAGTCATAATAAGAAACACTGCATTCGCACTGCAAATATTGTCGTGGAAGCCTCGAGGGATGGTACTTTAAGAATCGCTTGAAGTTCTTGTGTCATACTGTTAACTATTAATGACACTCACCATCAGCCGGTATGTTTAATTCCCTATTTGTTTCGTAATAATAGTTGTTGTCCCCATGGCTTAGATTAATTAAAGGGATTGAGGATTACTGGTGCCTTATGGTAATATCTAATAAGGGTCTGATGGGTGCAACACAGAAAGAAATTGCCCAAACCTGATCAGAAATAAAAGGAATACTGTCCTCAGATTCCTGAGATATGTTATCATTATTTTTTGTCCAAAATGTTGTTTATGCATTTCTCACATTCCTCATTAGGGTTATCACTTTCACAGTTTCACTTTAAAAATATTAGACCAGCTATTGGCATTGATTTTTTACATTTTTTACATACTATCAATATATTTGATACCAGGCCTGTTTGACATCAAAGTCTCGTCTCAGACATGTGGTAGGTCTTTTGCTTGAATAATGAAGATTTGCATCAAGTATGAGGCAAATGTTTTTTACAATTTTGACATTTTCTGATCGACTTTTTATATGGGATCAAATCTAAAAAATCTGAAAAATTATCCTAGTAAAGATTTTGTGTTAATTAGGAGAATGAAAGGCAACAACAAATTGCTCACTAATAATTAACCTATTGAGGTCTGTCAAAAACCTAGATATCTGTGTTTTGCTGAAATCATACCTGTCACAGCTAGCTAAAACTGCCGGAAATTGGTGAACAAACACAATCAGCTATTTCATGGACACATTTCTGGCAAAATTGTGGGCTGCACACCTGAAAATGGGGTGCAGTGAAATCCAGGGGAGGGGACCGTGGGGGGAGGGGGCATTGCCTTGGAGAGTAAGTTTGGGGCCCCTTGGAGAATTATGGCAGAGAGCCTTTTTGAAGTCTTCATAAATTCATGGTACATTCATCAACATAAAAGAATACATTATTCTTTACACCATATTTGCCAGGCTCTGTAATTAGTACTTTTTATGAAAAATAAGGGCAGAAAGAGTTTTTAATTTGTATGAAAAATGACAAGAGTTTGCCAACATTTCTTGCAGTATCACTTGCAATGTGAAGTTCCCTTCTCCAATGTATCTATAACTAATTTTATCATTATGAAGGGAACCAAACCTTATATTATTACTTTATTTTTTAGCATTTGGCTGGCAATTTTTTTACTTTACCAATCTTGCTGCTGAGTTGTTACTCAACAAACAATATTGATCAGGAACCAACATGCCTTTGTAGAATTTTGCCACAAACGGAATAAAAGACCAAATAAATTAATGATTCCAATTTCCCTTCCCATAATATTATTTATCACACTTTGGACTTAATTGGGGTTAATATACTCCCTTGCAATCCAACCTAGCTTGAATCATCCAAATTTAACAAGCCCTCTTCATTTTTATCCTATTTTTTTTTTTTTGTGTTACTGATTCTGGATCCCGAAACCAACAGCCCTCTGGGATAATCCAAAGTGCCATTGTGATCGAGGGCTTTGAAGTGAGCGCGGAACCTATAAATCTATTGTGATTTCAGGTTTTGTTTTTTTGCCCAGTTGGATCGGGGTATTAACACTTCTTTTTTTTTATAAAAGAGGAGATTAAAGGCTGTTCAAATCAGATTTATGGCGAAAAGTCAGTTGTTTCATTTAATACCAACTGTGTATTTCTGTAGGCCTAGCTAAGAGAGTTATTCCTCCCTTGCATTTTCTTTACATTGAATTTGGTTATTCAATGCCCTAAACCTACTAAAAGATTCTGTACGGAATATAAGTGCAAGGGAATGTAGAGAATGAGCATGCATGGCTTCTATGCTGCTTTCATATGTCTGTAAGGAAGAGGACAATCGAATTTTACTCTTTACAATATTTGCAACTGTTTCTCAACAAGGAAATGTCTTTTGTTCAAGATCAGTAATAGTGCATGCCCATGTTTTCGGGTGTTCAAATTGCTAGAAAAACTGCTATCCATCCAGCGTTCAAGTAACTGATCGCCTATTTTATTTCTAGACATGGAGGTATTGTGAGAATTTAAGTTCAGAAATGCTTTGCGGTGTAGGCATTAACAATATATTTACTTTTAATAAGCCATACACTACCACTGGGCTTGTACAATAAGAGCTCTATGGTACAGTAGCCTTGAAAAATTGAATTCAACATTTTTTAAGAAAACAAAAACATTTTTTATAGTTTGTGTGTTTGTTCAACTATGATATCACACTTGTTTGGGTGCAAAAGGTTGAGTGATTCAAAAGAAAATTTCTGGAAAAGAGTTGGCAGGAATTGAATGAAAATTTCACCAGAACGGTTAGCCTATATACTGCTCTGTTATTGTACTTGTCAAAAACAAAATTTATCTGTGAACTATCCTTTTATATAATGAAGCACAAAGTAACGGTTATGGGCAATATGACACTAATATTTGGGAATTCTAGGCCTGTTCTTGTTTGTATACTGTACCAAGCAACCGACACTCCTACAAATTATTAGAGCAGTTATTGTGGTTATAACTTTGAATACAGTTCTGTAAACCTGTAAAAAATGTAACACATCCATATTGATCTGTAATTTAATGTCGCAGATTTTTTTACAAATTTGATCAAAACGGCTCAAATTGTGAGGTATGTATGTACAGTATATAGGATGACTCAAGTGTGCCACTACATCTATAAACGAGGTTCCTGTCCTACTTAATCAGATTTAGACCCCACCAAGTCACTTTCACTTTGCACTCCCCCTCTTTGGATAACCTCTATCAACCGTCTTTTGCGCTCCCGGGGTGTTTTACGAGACTTGCCTCTGATTGGTTTAATATTTACTCTTGTCTGATATCTCCTTCATCAGTTCCTCTGCTGCTTTCGTTAACTTCATCATCGGTCCTTACTCTTGATGGCTTTTACATCTGCTCGTCACGGTTCTTCCTGCTGCTGAAGAGCGATGTGTCAATCTGAAAGCTCGCCCTCCTAACAGCTGTTATCATCGACTTTGTAACTACAGTTTGGTGGTGCCACACTCACATACCCCCCCCACCCCGCTCCCACCCCCATGGGAGGAAAGATTTTACTTGAAAACGTAAATCTGTAATGCTTAAAGAGTTTATACCATTAAAACCACACCAGGAATGATGGAATCAGAGTAGTAAAAATGATGAGCATGATTTAAATTTAATCAACATGAATGTTAAAGGTATTATCAAATAGAAAAGACTTTGTATAGATGTGTTTTAATGTCAAGACAAGGGGGCTTGTTTCCCAGTTTTTTTTTCAGTCACGTAGTTGGCAGTTTCCTGCATGCTTGGTAAGATCTGATATGATAGTTGCAGTTTAATCAGCCATGGGAGAATTTTATTCATTGAACTTACTTTTTGTGAGAAAAGTTGGCAAATATACAAACAATTTTGAACTTTGGTTGACTCTACAAAATTAAGCAAAAAGTAATATATATATCACATAGTGATACCTCTCTGTAGTTTTGCACCTTTTCTCTGATTTTGTTTCTTTTTGTTTTGGAAATAATTTTCCTACTTAATTATGTTGATGTCATTAGTTTTGTCCCCATTCTTGGTTCCAAGAATTTGTGCCTCGATCCAGCAATGGAGAATCATGTAAATTTGCAACACTTTTGGAGTGACCAGAAGCAACCATTTCTTCACCCAACACTTCTTGTGAGGTTATTAGTCTCTAATGGAAATGTATTAAGAAATCCTCAAAGTTTGTCCTTGAGACCCTTAGGCAAGGACAGGAAATATCCTACCTACCTCCCCTGTTTGCTGAAAGAAATAAAGAAATCATTACAGTCTGACATTTATGACAAATTGTTTCTAAAATCACAGTAACCTTGAATTTGAGATAGACTCTCTCCCCCAGGACAAGAATGAGACTACCATCAGCCTCTGTGATGATTGTACAAGGATATTGCATGGCAGGAGAGGACTGCTAGGAAAGCAGGCATAGTGCTGTTCAAGCAGGTTATGGGTGGTGTGTTTAGATACTGTTGAGCTCTGTACTAAACCATAAACAGACTTGAAAATGGAACTGGATCAGGGGGCTGCTGCCTTTGAGAGCCAGGTTGGACCTCAGTGACAATTATGTCCCAGGGCTGCCCTCCACTTTTGAAGTCTTCTTAAATTCATGGTACATTCATGAGCATATAAGAAGACATTATTCTTTACGCCATATATTTCCCAGGCTCACATAGAATTGATCCCGGACCCCCCGCCCCTCATTTTGTTGGGCCTGGTCAGGAGACCACATCACTGGTGCCTGGGGTTCAATTAGGAAATGGGGGGGGGGACTGAGGAATTTGGGATATGTGTTCTCAGTGTAATTTTAATATATTTTAAGAAAATAAAGACTTCAGAAAGTGGCCTGAAGACATAACTGTCGGTAGCATAGGGCCGACATATCTTTCTCTTTCTTGATGGGCATGACCTTTAATTAGAAGCATTATTTAGACTGCACTATGTTTAAAGATTATTAGGCAATATGGAGGGGTTTGTCAACACTCAACCGAATCTCAAAGAGGTTTTTACTCATATTTGCTGTCCTTTTGCCTGAGTTTGCTGGTATGAATCTGCTTGTAGCCAAAACTTTGATTTTTTAAACTTTTCATTACAATCATTTTCACAGTCAGTAAATTCATTAGATTTCATTAGATGCTTAAATAGATTCATGAGATTAGATATAATTATTGTTTGTTCTCTTAAATAAGACAAAGCTTTAAATTATTTTTGAAAATATATTTTAAACTATATAAATTATAAATATGTATGTTGATAAACATTTAATAGATTACAGTATCTCTCATAATATTTCAGAGTTCCCTCCAAGGAACTGGGCTCCCCCATGTTTGATCAGCTTGTCGCTAAGCAACACCTCCTAGCTGTAGTGTGAAACAGATGTTTCAGCTTTGTCATGCTTTCTTGCTTTTTTAATGTGGTGACCTCATGGTTCTAGCAATACTTGTTGAAGCTTATAACTACCTTGAAAGACATGTAAAACAGAGTTAGTGTAATCCTGACATTTCATTCACATGTATGTAGAACTGTGAAGTACTTGTTTAATATGAACCACTTACTGACAATGACACCATAAAATGTCCCCTTGTTTGATGATTTTACTTTCTCTTTTTAAGAGAGGAAGTGGAAGTTAAATGAAGTAGAAGGTGTAATTGCTATGATTGGGACATTCCAACAAGTCTTTTTAAAAACCACCATGCAGAGTTTCAAATGTTGCTTTTTTAATTTCTCTGCAATGTAGTTTGGAGTGGTAAGTTCCTTGTTAGTGTTGTTGCAAATGATTTGAGAACGGAAGTGAGGAAATGGAAGGAGTTAAATGAAGTAGATTTTGTAATTGCTGGGATTTTCCAATATTTATAAAAACCAACATGCAATGCATGTTCCACATGTTAATCTATAATTTCCGTGCAACCCAACAGACGATCTGTGGCCGCGTTAACGTTATTACGGATCGTACCCTATACTTGATGTTCAACGTTAAAAATTGATATTGAACCCCCCCACATTTATATTAGACCCTGTGTTCGGTATGAGACCCCTTGCTCAGTATCAGATTCTTTATCTATCTTCTACTGCCAATCTTACATGTTTTGTGAAAGTCTTCAAGCTTACAGTTAAAGAGCAGAGTAGTAAATTTGGCAAGAACAAGATATGAACCCCAGTACCAGGCTTGTAACATGGAGGTCACTCCTTCAAATCCTATTCTGTTTCAACATTTATTTTGCCCTATTCCAAAATTTTTCCAGTTTGTTTGAAAGTTCCGGAGTCAGTCTAGGCTTGTTTTCCATTAAATTGTTCATTTACTTCATAGATCTGTTATAAGATATTTGTGCCAATTACCTATAAAACATATATGTAGGTCATCTGAGTTGCCCCTCAGATTTGAACAAGATTGCATGATAATACCGAAACTGTATCGAAGCTGATTTCTTTTCTGTTTGGTAGTTTTGTACAACTTTCTTGACAGATCTTGAAGTGAAGCTACAGTATAATCTGAATAACCATTAAATCACAACATTCAGACTATCTGTGTTTGAATTTCTTTTTCAAATTTGTTAAATTTGGTATTACTAAAATTGCTCAAAATAACCTTTCAGTAATTGGCTTTTCTAGGAGAAAAAGTCTAGAGCCTATAATACTGCTACACCAAATTTGAACAGTAAATTATTTCCTGTACTCTGATACTTTTGTACAGTCCCTGTATCCATAAATATACAAAAATGTTGTCATGTAATCTGAGAATTACTGGTATGAAATCACGCAGTTACCCCGGCAACATAAAAGTGGTACATGGTTGTATCTGGCCACAGCACATATTGTCACAGCTGTGCATGTACATACCCTTTCCTACCCCGGCGACGTAAAAGTGGTACATGGGTGTATCTGGCCACAGCACATATATCGTCACAGTGCATGTACATACCCTTTACTCCCCCGGCGACATAAAAGTGGTACACGGTTTTATCTGGCCACAGCACATATATATTGTCACAATGCATGTACATACCCTTTCCTACCCCGGCGACATAAAAGTGGTACATGGTTGTATCTGGCCACAGCACAT
>KN888544.1:17782-29950 GCA_000934455.1 Apostichopus parvimensis | reverse complement strand
ATAATTAAACTTTTAAAATTTATTTTAAAAGACGAAACTTGTGTACTTGACCATTGTTATGCAATAGTACATATTTTTGTCCATAATCCAGACTTTTGTTAATAATTTTTTTTGGCGGGCTTCATAATACTTTACCTTTAAGATGAAAGAGAATATAGCACAAATTGTACGAACGAGTTATATCCTTAAATTACTACTTGCACAAAACTTCATGAAAAACAAACCGAATAGAATCATACATGCATGAAATTGACAAGAAAAACAGACTTAACTATATTTATTTCGCTGGATTTGTTTTTTTGTTTTTTTTTTGGGGGGGGGGGGGTTCATTGGTCCATGCTGTCTGGTACATAATTTATCCTTTAGTGTCTTCTAAAGCTGAACTATTACACTTTACCTTTAAGATGAAAGATATATCACAGAAGTTAGCTATGCAAGGTGTGTTTACATCAGTAGTGTTATAATGACTGCTTATATTGGAATTACAAGTGTAAATAAGCCTAATGAAAAACCTCTAGTACTATACACAATTGCCATCGTAAAAGAGTTTTTCCTTTTAAAGAAACATTTTGTTGCACTAATGAGTCATAAATGGGCGACCTCGCATAGTACTGGTTGGCATTAAAAGCTTTGTGATTCTAGGGTACAGTGATTATAGCCTATAGTAGAGGTTGAAGCTAGAAAGTTCATTGGTCCCATTGCAAGAGAGAAGGAACAGTTAAGGGGCAGAATTTTGTAGACAGAATGACATACGTTTGTAAATACAGAACGCCATTTCTTAGCCACGGTTCGTGCATGCAAATCCGACATATAGGTAACTTATAGTTTCTGTAGGTATGTAGGTAACTGTAGTTTCGACATATAGGTAACTGTATTTTCATAAAGTTATGTAGTTATACATATCGCCATATACATCCATCAGTATACTGAAATGTGCCTTGTTGTATCTTTCTCCTTTAAAGCATTGATTGTAAGTTCACTTAAGATTATTGTATAGTGGCTGATTTTTGTCACGATTCCGAAATAATAAATAAAAGGAATCAAGAATATAGCAAAACTGTCAAGACAGTTTCTTATATTTCTAATCGTCCACATATGTTTTCCCAAAAAATTGCTAGAAAAAATATTGCGGAAAACTTTTCATTTTAGATTTTACGTTGTAGACACTTATGTTAAAGAAGTGTCTTTCATCCCCCTCCTCCCCTATCTTTCTTATATTATGGTGGGGGGGGGGTGGTGGAGGGGTGGGTACAACCCAATATCAGTCAGTATACATGGCTTGGCTTGGCTTGGCTTGGCTTGGCTTAAACTTGTTTCAAAATAACACATATGTTTAAAATGGTTGACACTAATGTTTTAAATAAGTGTCTGGAGGATAAATTTGTCAAATGATCGTTCTTTACTCAATCATATATGATTTCGGTGAGCTGTGATACTAGGATACGGTCTGACTTAGGTCAGTAGCAATCATATAATATACTTATACTTGGTTCATTTTTGCTCATAAGTCCAGAGACAGTGGAAGGGGTTAGTGGGTCATGTGGCTTTGGGTTTGATGGGGGGGGTGGGGAGGACGAATAACAACCTCAAAAAGTTTCGATAAAATGGATCATCTGAAAATTCCGTACCTGACCAACCCCCAAAAGAAAGTTTTTTTTAAACAACATGGCACTATTTTTGAATGAGGGGGGGGGGGGGGGGGAGATCATCACTGAGTCAAATTACTGCAAGCCATCAAGCGAAATAACGCTTCTATTATTTATATATATTGTAAGAGTAGTGAGAAAGTGTCATAAAAATAATTACAATAATAGCCAAAAAAGAATCAAAATTTTGAAGTTTTTTTTTGCTTTTCCATGAATTCATCTTTTCAATAGCCCTGCAAACGAGCAATGGTTTTAGTTACCAAATGTAACCGGCGGTATTTTCTGATCAAAGTAATTCTGCACATTTAAAGAGGATTTGGTTACATACCAGGGGACTCTTGCTAAATACATGGTTACTATACATGTCCAGTGAGTATAGCCTGAAGGTAATTTACAATACAATGTGAACGTTTTCTTACTATTCTCTTCTGTTTCCTTCTTTTCTTCTATGTAAAATGGTTCCGTTCATGGGTCAATATTTTCTTCCTTACAATCCATCATCTTATCGAATGTACTTTTACACGGAAGGTGTTAAAACAAACTATGTACCGAAATCTTGGCGTTGAAACAGAAACCGGGGTGTGTAACTCAACTATAAGAATAACGGTTTGAAAACATTCATACAAAGTACATTAAGTTTTAGGCAGAAATCCTGCTTGTATTCTAATGTCAGACTATTGAGGATGGGCGCGAAAACGGTCGAGTTGAAGAATACCAATATGATATGATATAATATATGTTGTTTATGATTTTCGACACCATTAAAAATCCAAACCGGTTTCATTACCTAATATTTCTCTAAATAAATAAAAAATGAAGTAAATGAAACCCACCATTTTTTATTCATTTATTGTTATTTATTTATTGTTATTTATTTTTTGTTATTTATTTATTGTTATTTATTGTTATTTTTAATTTATTTTTAATTTTAATTTATTTATTTTAATTTATTTTAATTTATATATTTTAATTTATTTATACTTATGATTTATATTTATTTTTATTTATTTATTTTCATTTAGTTTTTGTCTTATAGCTTTTTAATATTGCAATCACACATGTAATCACAATTGAACAATAGGGATTTAAACACTGTGTCATACTTGAAGTTTCAAACTGATGGCGGTATATAAACTATTATATATACCTTAAACGTATATGCTGTTAACAGCAGACATCACAGACTGTTAAGAATAGTTCTATAGTTCAACTTACAAAGGTATACATGGAAAGTTTTCTGGCAACGGTAAGAGTGAACTTTATATATATAAATATTTATTGTTAATGGTATTGTCATGTTTGTCACATTACTGTTGACAATATTCTTCAGTGCAATATTCAAACGCGACATTTCTCACTTTTAGACGGCGTAATCACGTATATATATTTATCAACGAATAATTTTCTGGCAAGACTTCACAACTTTGCTGATTAAGGCGGCTGACGTATAGGTATACGTTTTGTGGAACACTCTTTACCCTGCTATAAACTTGTCACATTTTTCTATCAATGTCATTGAAATGACTGATTATTATTATTATTTACTGATTGTAACGTTAACATTGACAGAAAAATCCAATCAATTCATCCTCCTATACTTACCATGATGAGTGGATCAATAAGCAACCAATTAAGTGTTAAGGAGCTGGATGTATATAGTAGAGAAAGGGGTATAAATAGTACTGCTAATTCCGTGTTATAATATCACTAAAATTAGTCATTTACTCATACATCATTCATGAACTGTTCGACGAGCATGCGTAGAAGATTCTTAGTTTAACTAATGACGTGGTAAATGGGTTTAACATCGGTCATTCAAAATAAGCACTTGCATTTTTTTTTTATTATTAAAATGACAAAAAGTAAGAATAGTAACTTTAACTAATTCGTAAATTAACCTTAATAATGTTAATAGGTCAGTGACTAATGAAACCTGTTAGAAGGATAAAACAAACATCAGGACAAGAAAGTAGTGAAAAGCATTATTTCTTCCCAAAACTGTCGGTCTTTCTCTCTCGTCCCTCTTTCTTTCAGTTTGACCGTTTCTAACTTCTCTTTTCAATTTCTCTATTGCTTCTTATTTTGTTTGTTGCTTACTTGCTTGGAATTTTTCTCTATTTTTTAATATTTGCGTTATTTTTTATCGATTTCAAGCCCCACGTTCCCTCTCATGTGTTAGTGTAAGCTGCAAATGTCTTCTATACGATCATGTTCATGTTTTTGTGTCCTTTGGGTCTGTATCCATTCCCTGCTAACGTGACGTCACATAATTACTGAAATGTCCCGACCTGATTTTACGACATTCTCTTCATTTTCCCTTTAGCTTCGCTCCCAATGTACCTGACATCTAACATTTCAAGATTGATTGTAAAACATAAGAAACAACACCTCGCGTTACAATTTTCTGTTTTTCGTTACACAAATCTTTTATGTATAATAATAGTAATAGCTATTTTTGATTTATAGACAGCGGTTGTCGAGAAAACAAACGTCAAAAAATTGTACAGTTCAAATACTGAACAACTTTGGCCTATAAAATACAACAGAAATACAAGTGGCAGGGAATCTGTGTTCAAGATCCTACTCATATATCAATATATTTTTGCGTTATTTTTTTAATGCACAAAACGTATAGTATTTATTTGTTTAATTCTGTTTAGCGTATAGTCAGATAATTGAAATATGACTGGAATAAGGGAATTGACACGACAGTAATATACTTGGTAGGCTGCATGGAGTATATAAGAACCTGAGATAGTATATTATGCTAGGCCAAAACATGAGAGGTCTGGGAGAACAAATATACAGAATCAAATCGAAAATCCCCAAAGGAAGCATACATGGTACATATAGAACCACACAATAGCACAGTATATTAGTCCACGATTAGGGTATATACTAGACCAGACTGAAGTATGCGAGGCTGGGACAGCTATATAATGAAAAGCAGGGTGAAAGTAGTCTATATACGAACGTATATGAATCAGACGGGAATATATATACCTATACCAATCCACAAAAAATCATATTAGACTAGGCCGATGCACGAGAGGCAGGGACAGATGTATAATGAAAAACAGGGTGAAAGTAGTCCATACGAACGTATATCAATCACACAGAAAGGGAAAAACAGACGGGAACATGATATACCTACCTATCCACAATGAAGCATACTATACTAGACCGATGCATGAGAGGCAGGGAGAGAATAATATACTGCATGAGCCAGCACGAAATTTCCCTGAAAAATGTGTATTCACCAAATTCCTGTATACTATATATAGGATGGCATACAGAAACATTCCAATCCATACTGTATCAGACCAGGCTTATCACCATGAGAGACTAGGTATCAATATACTGAACCAAAGCGAAACATAGTGCATGCAAGAAACAGATTAATACTAGGACATGAAGAAGCATACTAGAGTAAAGAGAAGCATGCCAGACCATACTGAAGCATACCAGGCGTATCACCATGAGAGACTGGGTATCGATATACTGAACCAAAGCGAAACATACTGCATGCGTGAAGCAGATTAATACTAGGACAGGAAGAAGCATACTAGAGTAAACAGAAGCATACCAGAACATACTGAAGCATACCAGGCGGTCCGCAATATATTTAACAGGAGAGTAGCATATGCTTCTTCAAGAAGATGAATACTATATAGAGCAAACACAAGCATAATAGTTCACACAGAAGCATAACTCTGTACTTACAGACTTATAGAGGCCTGGTTGAAGCATATATTACCAGACAATAAGGGAAATAACTACTTTGAAGCAGAGCAAACAAATGCATATGAGGGTCAAACGTAACCACATTATAGTCCATGCTAGAGTATATTTTAAAAGCCGATTGTAGAGCACGCTGACAAGTAAGTAAAGCCAGGCTGATGAAGGCTACTATAGGCTATACGCTCGGCAGAAGTATAGGCTTACGCAGATCGAACATACTAATCATGGAAGAAGCATCCTATACTGTAAATCTAATAATCTGTACTATAGGCCAGCCGTGGTCACGCCGAGAAACATATTATAAGCTATGCTGAAAATATAAAACATGTAATTCGTCTGCAGTAGTGATACCTATAATACTGTCGTTCAAATTGTAATCTCCGTACCATGTATAGGTCTGCGTACAGGTGTAAATAAAGAGGCTACAGTAGTTGACTATAGTTGTTGAATTATGTTAAGGGTTTTTTGTTTAATTATACCTTCGACGTCTGTTTTCGCCCATATTATGTCATTTGTTTAAACGTATCATAGTCATTTAATAATCATTGGCGCCCAATGGTAATTAGCTGAACTATAAAAAAAAACGTCCATTGCTATATAATGTCATGGATTATTAATTCTTTAAACAACGCTCGTAATTTTGCTTCGTTACCTTCTTTCCGAACGTGTTTTGTATTTTGTCTGACGTGTTTTCTACGTCATTTTTACGTATTTGTTCTTTATAAAAACGTGTGTTATCCTTTAATTGTCATTGGCCCCCAGATCAAGTAAAATCAATCAATAAAACTGCTGAATCTTTTATTCTTTAAAGTGAAACTTTATATCATATCCCCAAAGCAATTCTGCTTTTATTTTTTCACGTGTAGCTTATCATATCCCCAAGGATATGTTTAAGCGCTACACTATCTGTAAAAATACTATCGCCCAAGGGAATCCAGTTTGAGAACGGGTGAATAATGAGTACTTTATCTTGTACGAAGTCATAACCAACTCAAAATTCAACAATATGAGAATGTAAATGCGTTTGTTATTGTTTTTGTAGTCACAATTGCTTTGACATAATAAACCAGTCACTTTGTCTGTGGATCACAGGCCCGCGGATGGTAGATGGTATGATAATGTTTAACTTTCAATCCAGAGACTTCCAAATAATCTATAGATGTTGCCATCTCTTAAGAAGAAACAAATACGTTCAAGATATAAAGTGAAAATAAAAAAAAAACTGTTAGCAAACTGCTTATCCACTAGAGAGCCTGTGTAATAGAATGTGTGAAAGTAAGTTGGCCTGACGTTTCGATCCTAGCAGGATCTTCTTCAGAGGCTATTTTCGATCCTAGCAGGATCTTCTTCAGAAGCTATTTAGCCTCTGAAAAAGATCCTGCTAGGATCGAAACGTCAGGCCAACTTATACTTTTACACAAGATATAAAGTGGTCACATTTGTATACTACGCATTGGTTCACAAATATAAAACACATATCACGCGTTATATCCATTATGTACATACAGCATTCCTATCATAACGACTGCAATATGCATGTTTAAACGTTGAAAATGAGCGTAATGCGTTTAGTTTCGTCAAATGTAGTTCACGGTCTATTCTGCTCGACTTTCATTTACAACTTAGTCAACATTTGGACAATCGCAGAGCTTTTTAGATCCCATGAACATTAAATATAGTATATCATTAAATATGCTTCTATTTTTCTTTTGTTATACTGACAAAAATTGCCGACACTATTTTATGTCAATAGACATATGAAACAATTTACATTCAAGTGCGAGGCGAGTCAACAACGATTTAAAGACCATTTCAAAATCCCTAGAGTACTCCCCCCCCCCCCACCTTGATCTGTCTCACACTCCTGCATTAATATGTTCATCTGTTGTCTTATTCACTTTTTCTTTTTAAATTGAAGACTTGGTATATATACTTTTTGTCGATAAATTATTCACGATAGAATAATAGCGTGAAATTGGGCATACCAAATTCGATTATAATACCGTACTATATGCAAAATGCAGCGTTAATTATGTAATGAGTTGTACATAAGAAGCGAGATACTGACAGCTATATATGCAAAGTATTTTGTAGAAGTTCTCAATCTTTTTTGAATAATCAAGATTAACTTATAGTGTCACGAGAGCCGATGTATGACTAAGGCGCGGACGACCGTTGCTAAGAACCCGTACGTGTATTGTGACGTAAGAGCTTTAATTCCAAAGAGGGTATATCCGCCTGAATAGCTTAAAGAAAACGATGAAAAGATTAAATAATACTGACTTTAAAATAACTTAGGAACCTGTCACTATAGAATGAGAAATTCAAACTGTAGTATCTTAAAATCTAGATCAAACGAGTTAACGGTTTCAAAGTCTTGATGACTGTTATTTAAAGTAACACCCGGTCCTGTTTGTGGTCATATACTATAACAGGGTTTCCCTCACTTTACCCCCCCCCCCACGAACCCCTGTGGATGTCAGAGTTGTCTTCGAATCCCCAACTTTTCGAGACACGATCTGAGTCATTATTATAGTATAATACGTATAACAGTGCTTCGTAAAAGATCAAGTTCATAGTGTAATATTGTAATGAAAAAAAATGTCTGTTTCATAATCCAGTTATTTATTACATACGGTACTACAATGGTAACATATGCGTATGGAACGCGAAAAGAGTTTGTCGATAAGTACGACGTTTGTACATTACTAAATTACATGATATATCAGATTTTAGTTCAACAAAAAGTACTCTAGTTTGACTTTCAGAAAC
Organism: Apostichopus parvimensis; assembly: GCA_000934455.1. NCBI lineage: Eukaryota > Metazoa > Echinodermata > Holothuroidea > Aspidochirotida > Stichopodidae > Apostichopus > Apostichopus parvimensis. The sequence goes on along the minus strand of KN888544.1, from coordinate 21,791 downwards.
GTCTCACGAACCCCCTGGGATGGACTCACGCACCCCCTGGGGGTTCATGCACCCCAGTTAGGGAACCCCTGTACTATAAGCTCATATCAGTGTCTGCTTTAAGTTGAATTGCATGTAGTAAATTCTACTGTGTATACACGAATAGAATAAAAAGAAAGTGCCATTGCGTGTTAGATTGTGATCTTTTAACTGTCAAATTAAATGCGATAACAAAAGCTAAACATTAGCATAACGTCTAGTAAACTGTGTCCACATGAATGGCCTTTAAGTATACTACCGACGGACACCTGACCAATTTGCGCCATATTCAGTACATTTTGTTGTGTGTGATAATCTCATTTCAAAATCTGTTGACATTTATCGAAACGCTCTTTTCGTTTACAAGATATACACATTTGAAGTTTTGATAAATCTGGGAAACTCATTAATTATGTGCAAACTATGACGTGGAGTGTTGCGCTCATCGAAATTTTATTTTGTTTTCATCTATTTGATCAGTTTGCTATACTATATATAGTTGCAAGTCAACTATTGCTGATAGATCATTTATAAATGAAGAACGCCCTCACTTGTAGGGGCTGGTTCTGTACCTTTCTTTGATTCTACTTTTCATGTCTATTGTTTTCCCCAAACTGATAATATTTTCCAAACGGAGAATATACATACCGCCTCCTCTTATACACTTCTTCATAGGACAATTAAGCCACAACCATACATTGCATTTGTCGGTCGATATGTCGCCTACATTGCTCTTGCGGAAATCGTCCATGTCCTTTTGGGTGTAACATTAATGGTCGGTTGTCTATGAAATTTTCTCATTGTATAGAAGCCCGACGACGTTATTTACAAAACGTTCCAATTTTGCATTTGAAACAATAGAAATTATTCTAAACGTGAAACACTATAAAAGTGTCTCGACGATTGGAAGATGATAATTAAAGGGTGTGAAGACTCGCGCACAAAGAAACGTCTCATGCCGGTAATCTGACCTAGTTTCGAATGAGGTGTAACAGAAGTGTTAGACACCACCATCGATCCCAGAAAATACACACACAGCTTGCTACCGTCGGTAATTAGACACTAGTGTTCAGTCAATACATACAGCTACGGTCAATACCCACAACACTGTGTACATAGCAGCGAAGGACATCTCAGGTCTAGATAAAAGATAACAAGGTATCACGTTTCATTACTGTCTGCATTTTGTAGCGACAAGAAGAAAACTTCACTTGCAAGCAACGGAAAGTTAACTTTTTTCAGAGTGCGGCACGCGGTTTGGGGCGAGTCTTCAATGCCTTTAAGATATCGAATAAACGGGGAAACCCCCAAAATGTATGGATCGGTTTAGACATATCGACTCATAATTCTGTGCTGCATATAAATAATTTGACTCCATACATCATCTCTGCTCTGACCGTAAAACTATCATCACCTGCTCTTATATATTTGGATTTCCGATGTTGCAGGATTCACCTATACACAGATGACAATGGAAGCCATTTATAAATTTTAACCAAGAATTGCTAAATAAAATGATAGCTTCTACTTGCTTCAACCACAGACGTTGTGACAGCTCCCCGATTAGCTGGTTTAACTAACAGTATACAACTTGTAAAATATCATTTCAAACCTGTGATTCGAATAATAATGTGGAAGTAAGTTATTTCAAACCCCTTGCAGGTTCGCCCCAGCTATAACTAACACTCATGACACTATAGTAACACTCCTGACGTAAAGACTTGTGTATTTGAAGGTGTTATTTGGCAATAAAAACGATTAAAATGTTACAGGCCGAAAGCCGAGTGCAATATCTTCAGAAGTAGGACAAGGTTATTTTCAGGCAAACATTTATTTCACGGTGATTATAAATCGGTACAAATTTAATGAAATATAAAATTTAAGTTAATTTTTTTTTTTCTTAATTGCGAATTATCGAGATGTGCATCGGGTATATAATATAAGGTATAAGTTTGATTGCATATCACATTACAGCTTGCAAAACTACCAAGTTTTTAATCACCGGTATAACTTGAAGATCTTCATTAGAGGAATATATCACGTGACCTGTTGATAATTGAAAAGCCATTAGGCAGCCATTTTTTCTAGCTTCAATATATAAATCAACGAAAAAGGAAACACTTTCGGTGGTGTTTGCTTTTTAATGCATGTGTGGCATATATAGAAGGATACATTGTAATGTGTTACCAGGGAGTTGTTATGGAACAACTCCCTGGTGTAACTTATATGCAGATTGGGCATGTTATTTTTTTTTTTTTTTCAAAATTCTGCATATTGCGGTTGGTAATTATCATGTGTCATGTTTATGACGTATATATACGGTACTGATACATGGACGGAATCACTTGAAACAACTATAGTCTAAGATGGCGACCACGAGTTATGCCGACGTTTTTATAACACCACATTTAACGTTATAAAGACATATTTTAGAGGCTGTTTTAAAAATGTTATGATAACGTTTTTTGTTTGCTGGGATCGTTATGAATATTTCTGTGGAAACATAATTTTCAAAGAAGCATTTCATTTGGGTTGAGATTCACTACCGTCCGGAGTGCAAGTTTACATATATATATGTGTTATGCTAAATAAGGTTATATAATCAGGAATCATCTCACATACAGTGTACACAAGGTGTCTAAACTGAGTGAGAAGAAAGCGGGAAGGGGAGGGGGTTGGTAGGGTGAGAGGAGGAGGAGGTTTACCGTAAAATGATCGTGTAACATCTTTACGCTGTAATCTTATTTTCTTAATTGATGCCCCCTCCCCTCCCCCTCCCAAGTGTGCAGTTGTTCAGCTTCTGAGGTCGTAACAGAGTCCTTTTGGAAATTTGATCTGTCAACACCTTAAAACTGTTTTGGATTTTTTTTTTTTTTATTATCTTCTGTAGTAACATAATTAAAAAAGATAAAGTGAGGTATATGATATTGATCATAGGATACATTGCAATGGCTCATCACTCCTTTTGACGAGTTTAGTTGGGATATTTTTCTTCTTCAAAATTACCGAATATTTGCATAAAATAAGATTACCATTGATAAGTATTACATTGACTTTCTCACACCAATTGAAGAATAACGAGTGCGTAAATTTTAATTAAAAAAAATCAATCTTTAACATTTCGTCGCAGATGACGATATTTCATTGTAGTACAATGAAACCAAACGAATTCATCGAAAGTGGAAAAGTTCAAAATATTCTATTTTTTGTTTTTACTTTACCATTTAAATATCATACTTGACTAAATATATTAATGATAAAACATTATTATGGGCTTTTTGCTTTCGAAAGAATTCGCTAAAAATTATCAGAAAGGAACTCAAAAATGCTTGTAAGTATACATGGAACATAGAATTGCAGACATAAAGACGCGTGTTCGTTGTTTTTTCTTCATTGCTGCTTATCATTCTTCTTCCTTTAATTAAGTCTTTCCAAAAGTGGCCTGGAGGGTAAACTATGTGACTTAAAGAATTAGCACAATCTTGATTTCCTGCAAGCATAATTTTTGCAGTTTTATCTCGATTTAAAATCTTACAAGGTGAGCAAAAGACCTATATATGATATGATATGACAAATTTCTTTTCTTTGCTACAGACGTCTCATGTTTCATGTGATTAGGTTTTTGTTGGAATTTTTTAAGACCCATATACATATATGCTTATGCGTGCAGTCAATTACTTCCAGGCTATTTCACCATTGCAACTAAATTTTATTTTTATTTTTGTCATGTTTAACTACTGCTTATAAAGAAATAAAAATTATCTAAACACGTACATGAAATGTTAAGTTTCAAAATGTCTTTTTTTTCACTTTCAATACACTGCTGTGTCGACAAGCTAAATCGATCCCTGCGAGTAGATACTGTAAGTATAAATTGGGATGAATAATATATCTGATTACCCTTCAAATCAAGTTTGAAGGGTAAAATATATTTTGCTTAAAAAAATTGTTACTACTATAACGTTCACTATATGTCTTAAATATGCATACT
>KN888543.1:22832-37790 GCA_000934455.1 Apostichopus parvimensis | reverse complement strand
AACCTGCTAATTTTTACAAAATTGTTACTAGTGAATGCGGAATTTTATTAAGAACACAAATATTACTTGTTTGTTAAGAGGGAGATCAAAATGGTAGAAAAGTAGGTGCAAAATTTTATGAAAAATTTAGGCTATTGGATGCTTGCAGCACTTTGTATATTAGAGCAACACACACAGTTAGGAAAACATTTTTCTTATTTTCTGAGCTTACAACCTGCAAATTTCTACGAAATTGTTACTAGTGAATGCGGAAATGTATTGTTAACACAACTATTACTTGTTTCTTAAAAAGGAGATCAAAATGGTGGAAAAGTTAGTGCAAAATTTTATGAAAAATTTAGGCCATTGGATGCTTGTTGCACTTTGCAACACACACAACTTGGAAAACATTTTTCTTATTTTCTGAGCATACAATCTGCTAATTTTTACAAATTTGGTATAAGGGAATGTGAAAAATTCTATATAATGCAATAAGTGCCATTTTTATGGGCAAAGATTTCTATAATGAATATCTGGGCTTAACATTCTATGAAAAGTGGTGCAAAATTAACGTTGCATGACATACAACTCAGACAAAAAAGTGAAGTTCCTTTATCATTAATTTTGGCACTCAAATCTGCTGAAATATACACATTTGACAATCTCAGTGCAAACTATTGTTAAGAACACAACAGGTTCAATTTTCCTTGAAATGAGGTAAAATTAAAAAACAAATTAAGGGTAATATTATTATCTTAATTTAGGCCATAGTGATTAGTTCTATTGGCACTAGTGTACATGTATATATAGCAAATACTGCAGTGATGAGACCTTGATTTGATGACAGTATTTAAGTCTTGATAAAATGGTATGACACAAGCTTCCTTCTGTTTTTGGATGTAGGGTGGTTTATTTAGGTGCAAATTAGTCAGAATTGCAGAGAAAGTAATGTATTACTGCAGTGTCTTCCTGTCAATTTTGTGACAATAGACATCACTTTGTGTAAGTGAAGATGCACGATATCCTGCTCAATTGTCTTAATATGCAGTACATTAATTAACTTTAGTGAAGATCCCCATTCATTAGCTGTCACCAAGCACACAGTGTAACATACATGCAATTGCTATGCACATGGATGCAATGTGATCAATGCTACCCATGCATGAGAAAACATTACCACATGTCAACCAGTGTAAGAGCAATAGTCTTCCTGTCAAAGGCCTTTTTGGTTCCTTGCTGAAAGCAAAGGAACCTATGTATTCAGGTAGGCTTGGGTGTGTGCGTGGGTGTGTGTGGCGCCTTAGCTTGTATGCACGATAACTCAACAAGGGAAGTTGGACTTAACTCAAACTTGGTACAGTATATAGATCCGCCATTGTGAGAAGGTATGCCCTATTGTTTCTGGTGCCTGTGAAGGTCACCAAAGGTCAGTTAGAGGCCAAAAACCAAAATATTGAAAACAGCAGTAACTCCCATTGACAGGGTCTGACATGGTTGATATTAAATTTTGGGAGTAGTTGTGAATGGGGTGAGGGATCGTTTCCAAACATAACGGTCATGTGATCGAAGGTCAACAAAGGTCAATTAGTGATCAAAAACTAGTATATTTGCACTAACTTGAGAACAAAATGTCTGTGACGGTTGGGAGATACGCTATTGTAATCCAGAAGTCGACCCGCGTCTAGGTGACCTTTGATCTCAGGTTGACCTCCAGTTATTTGAATTTTCGTGGCCATAATCTGATCTCGCGTTCCAAACTGTCCATAGTTGTCCCCTGTGCGACCTTTGTGTGCAAAGTTATGTTATAAAAAAATAAATAAGTACAGTTAGGATGGTTGTACAGACTTGTCATGTTGCTTTTGGAATCAGCGTGTCAAACTACATCTGACCGTGAGGTCAAAAGGTCAAAGGTCGAATCTTGAAAAATATGCTCATTTTAGGAGATACGGGGCAAAATAAAAAACTTTGTCAGTATTTTGATATATAGAGCTCTTGGTGCTCTATAGAGGAAACCAACTCCCGCTTCAATCGGACACCCAGTTCTCAAGTTATGACGGGCCAAAGGTTGGATGTGATACCTTATTAGCAATAATATTGTGTGTGTACATTGGAGCACATAACAAATTTAGGACAGATTTCACATCATCGAGTAGAATATTTTTGGTTCATTGCTTTTTGCAAAGCAAGGAACCTATGCATTCAACTTGGCGCGTGTGCATGTGTGTGGGTGTGTGTGACGCTTGGCATGTGTACACGATATCTCAATAAAGAAATGATGTATCATGATCAAACTTGGTGGGTGGATAGCACATAGTAAGAGGGAGATACCTATTGTTTTTGGTGCCCACAAAGGTCACCAAAGGTCAGTTATGGTCCAAAAACCCAAAATATTAAAACTGCAATAACTCCCAGTGCCAATGTGCGACAAGGGTTGATATTTTGGGACAACATGTGAACTGGTTAGGGGGAACATTTTGAAACTTAACGGTCATGTGATCCGAGGTCACCAAAGGTCAATTAATGTTAAAAAACAAGTATTTTTGCGATAACTTGAAAACCGAATTGTCCGTTAGGGTTGGGAGTTGCTTCAATGTAATCCAATTGTCGACCCGCATCTGGGTGCCCCTTGACCTCAATTTGACCTCTGGTGACCTTTAAGTGTTTTGGGGATTTTTACAGTTTCAATGCTACTTTTAGATGTCAAAGGTACCTTCTGATCATAAATGTCAATAGATTGACCCCGTGTGACCTTCATGTGCGAAGTTATATGGGGTCAAAGTTTTGGGTCGGAGTTAGGATAGCTGTACAGACTTGTCGTGTTGATTTTTGGAATCAGGAGATCAAACTACATCTGAAACTAAGGTCAAAAGGTCAAAGTCACATTAGAAAAAATGTGCCTATTTTGGGAGAAAACGGGCGAAAAAGAAAATGTTTGGTTTTGATGCTAGATTTGGATATCAAAGGTACCTTCCGATCAGAAATGTCAATGGGTTGACACCCGGGTGAGCTTTGTGTGTGAAGTTATACAAGGTCAAAGTGAATTTTCAGACATTTAATGCAATAACTCCCAGTGCCAAGGTGTGACACGGTTGATATTTTGGGACAAGTTGCAAATGATATTGAGGAAATTTTCAAACTTAACGGTCATGTCATCCGAGGTCACCAAAAGTCAATTAATGTTAAAAAACTAGTATTTTGGGGGAGAAAATGGGCAAAGAAAAAAATGTTTGAATTTTTATAGTTTTGATAAATATTCCCGTCTCACCAATCAAAAATGTTAATGGGTTGACCCCAGGTGACCTTTGTGTGTGAAGTTATATGAGGTCAAAGTTAATTTTCAGACATTTAGTGCAAATAACTCCCAGTGCCAAGGTGTGACACGGTTGATATTTTGGGACAAGTTGCAAATGGTATAGGGGAACATTTTCAAACTTAACGGTCATGTGATCCAAGGTCACCAAAGGTCAATTAATGTTAAAAAACTAGTATTTTGGGGGAGAAAATGGGCAAAGAAAAAATGTTTGAATTTTTACAGTTTTGATGCTCTATTTAGGTCTCATTGATCAAAAATGTCAATGGGTTGACCCCCAAGTGACCTTTGTGTGTGAAGTTACACAAGTTCAAAGTTCATTTTTAGACATTTAATGCAATTAACTCCCAGTGCCAAGGTCTGACACGATTGATATTTTGGGACAAGTTGTGAATGGGTGGTGGAACATTTTCAAACTTAATGGTCATGTGATTTGAGGTCACCAATGTTATCATATCTGTTGACCCGCTTGTAGGTGACCTTATATTTCTTACATTTTCGACGCCATATTCAGATCTCAAAAGTGCCTTCCAATAAAAAATCTGACCACAATTTGTGATCACAAAAGTGTTGGCTATATATAGTGTTGGTTACTTTATGGGTACATGTAGGACCACAATTACTTGGACTATTTGAGCCCAATCTTGCTATGATAATATTATGTGTATTGTCATATACCCCTACGCAAGGAACCACAGTGCCCTTGGGCTCTTGTTGATAAAAACCATCAGGTCATCCAAGGTCATTCAAGGTTGCTTATATGTGCAAAAACTGCCAACTTATGCGAATTTTGCAACAACTTCTAGTCACCAAGTCTGACATGGCTGAAATATTGGGACAAGTTGTAAATGTAGTAGGGGTACGTTTTCCAAAATAACCATTATGTGATCCAAGGTCACAACAGGTCAATTATGGGTCAAAATTTTTGTTTTGTTTGTAATAACTTGTGAAACTCCCACTGACAGGGTCTGACATGGTTGATATTTTGGGAGTAGTTGTGAATGGAGTAAGGGATCATTTCAAAATATAAGGGTCATGTGATCCAAGGTCAACAAAGGTCAATTAGGGGTCAAAAACTAGTATTTTTGCAATAACTTGAGAACAAAAGTTAAAAGAAAAAAATGGACAGTCTGAAAAATCAGTCCATCCATTGTCAGCTTTGAATACTTTTAATTTATCCGGATTTCAGAAATAATATATAATATTGCAGTTAAAGGAACTCAGGTTAACCAAAATCACACTATCCACACCATCATATTAAAATAAATCCATCACTTTGAATATGTTGTTGCCTCAATGCGTCAATTTTCTACATCTATTTTGTTTTCTGCTACCAAATATATATATTAATTTTGTTTTTGTTGTCTTTTTGTTATAGAGTGACATCTTTACTTTTGAAAACTTCCTGATCCACTCAGAGTCATTGATTGAGAAAGATGACTGTCAGAAGCTACTTGACTACTTTGAAGTTCCAGCTAAGAAATCAAAGGATATTATTGAGAGTGATGCACCCTTCTCTTCCCTTGTCCACCATCTCAGAGAGGCAGGGATGGTTTCTGTTGATGACATCAGCCATTTAATGACAGCATGCTCTGACAAAGGACTAAGTCAATTGGTGGCAGTATTGACTGTCTACCAACAAGCTCAAGGTATGTTTATATCAGAGAGTTTAACAAGTTACATATATATGTTATGAATAGCGAAACATGCAAACGCATTGCCCACACAAAGAATAGATGTGATTCGAAGTAATATACTATTGTATTAACTGAACTTAACTAACCCATGGTTGATAGAAGAAGGACCCTCCATCAATATCCTTTGATACAAATAATGTGATTAATGAGTTGGCAAGGAATTGAATAACCTAATGGCCTGTAATGTACTTCAAATCCAGAAAGATAATCCAATTTGGATACATGTGTAATTATTCCACACTACATGTTTCATGCAATGTCAAGGTCTTGCACTACAGTCAAATCTCTGCATAAGTCTGTTACTGATGGGATACACTCAAAAGTTTGATTCGGGATATGTTCAGACAAGATTGGTAAAAATTTGGAATTTCCACTCCTTTTAAAATTTTGTAATTTAATATCCTTGAATTTGATATATTGGAGGATCATTGAAGAGACTTGAATTTGTTCAATTGCTCAGAATCAGGGCGACAATCAACACCAAGGGAAAGTGTAAGATTTGCATGGTCACCTCAAATAACATGCTAAATTTTGACCAAATGTGAGCTCACTAACTTTGGTGCAAGTTTGTCACAATATTTTCCTGGAACTTTTTACTGCATAAATTATTAACATACATTGAACTGTGTTTATTTACATTACTAAATTTTTTGGGTGGAAGACAATCTTTAACCATGTTTGTATCTTATATGGTTGTTTCAGATTCAAAGTTGACCAAAAAAGTACTCAAGGATCAACTAAAGGCAATAGAAGACAAAAGGCAGGAACTCTCTCACAAACTGACTGAATCAGAAGTTGAAAAAAAACAGCTTACTGTAAGACTTAAGAAAACAGAGGAGGAAAGACAACAATTCAAAGATGCATTGAAGGCAACAGAGGAGGAAAGACAACAATTGAAAGATACATTGAAGGCAACAGAGGAAGAAAGACAACATCTAACTGGAAGACTAAAGACAACAGAGGAGGGAAGACAACAATTGAAAGATACATTGAAGGCAACACAGGAGGAAAGACAACAGTTGAGAGATACATTGAAGGCAACAGAGGAGGAAAGAAAACATCTAACTGGCAGTCTAAAGACAACAGACGAAGAAAGACAACAATTAAAAGATACATTGAAGGCAACAGAGGAGCAAAGACAACAATTAAAAGATGCATTGAAGACAACAGAGGAGGAAAGACAACAATTCAAAGATGCATTGCAGGCAACAGAGGAAAAAGGACAACATCTAACTGGAAGTCTAAAGACAACAGAGGAGGAAAGACAACAATTGAAAGATACATTGAAGGCAACAGAGGAGGAAAGACAACAGTTGAGAGATACATTGAAGGCAACAGAGGAGGAAAGAAAACATCTAACTGGCAGTCTAAAGACAACAGACGAAGAAAGACAACAATTAAAAGATACATTGAAGGCAACAGAGGAGCAAAGACAACAATTAAAAGATGCATTGAAGACAACAGAGGAGGAAAGACAACAATTCAAAGATGCATTGAAGGCAACAGAGGAAAATGGACAACATTTAACTGGAAGACTAAAGACAACAGAGGAGGAAAGACAACAATTGAAAGATACATTGAAGACAACAGAGATACATTGAAGGCAACAGAGGAGGAAAGACAACAATTCAAAGATGCATTGAAGACAACAGAGGAGGAAAGACAACAGTTGAAAGATGCATTGAAGGCAACAGAGGAAGAAAGACAACATCTAACTGGAAGACTAAAGACAACAGAGGAGGAAAGACAACAATTCAGAGATAGAGTGAATACAACTGAGTACAAACTGAAGACATTGAAGGATGAGAATGAAGAATTACTTCAGCAGCAGAAAGAGGTTAGACTTCACATAGCATGTGATTATAGATAACTGATGACCAAGTTACCTGACTTGGTTTATGAGAAATTTAGTCACTTTGAACAAGACTACCCTTCTGCTTGATCAAGTAGAATAAAGTGAATTTGTAAGTTACCATGAGCAAACACAACATGTATTTTCAGTTTATGATGTCCAGCAGTAGAGGTCGAATGATGAACATATTAGCACCTCTTTTTCTCAAGAATTTATACAAGCATGATATTTAGTTTATATGATGTACATTAACTCTACACGTATTAATAGAGGTCAAAAGTCATCTGAGGTTAAGCAAGGTCAATCAAAACATGTAATGGTAAGACAATCAAAAAGTAGAAATTAACAAAGATCCATCTAGGCATGAAACTTGTAAATCACAAGTTCAAGATCCCTATTGTACTTAATCTTTAAGTGCTACACCTAGCCTACTCGTCTCTCTGTTTTCCCACAGGTAAAATCATTTAATCCCTTTATCTCAGGAACAGATCTTTGAGAGTGTTTGCAATGTGGTGTGATGCTTTGTTGATGTGGAAGTTCTCTACTTAACTGAAGCTACACTGCATTGTTCTAATTGTTTAGTTATAAGAGGTAGTTATCTAGCAAAAGTAAACAGAGGAATTCTGTATGTGCAATGGCACAATATGTAGTAAAATATTATGGGACTTATTGACCATCAAAACATAAAATTAATCAAACTAATAGATATAATTGAACATCTGTCCTTCAATGTGATAGGCCTACATTCCTATTCTAGAACAGTAGTTCCACCATTCATGGCAGTTCCTTTTGAGGGTTAGGTCACAGTTCTCTTCACTAATTTATCGTAAACATGTGATTTCTCTGAGCCAGGTAGTAATTTTGCAATTAGTCACACCCAATTAAAGGTCAAAAGGTCACCAGTTCAGCCTGCCTGAAAATAAATATGAAGAAGTTTTTCACCTTGGAGAATATGTTTCCTTCAGACATTGGCTACTTCAATGCAAGTATAAATTTTAATTTGTGGTGAGTAACCACTGAGAGGTGCATCCTTCTTGTCTCATTCATTGTGTTGTTTACATGACAGGAGCTGGAAGAGGCTAAATCAAGTCTAAGAGCTACAAAAGATGAACTTGTGAAGTCTCAACTGGAATATGCCAAGGAATCCATGGCCTTACAAGAGGTCTTGAAGCAGACTAGGGAAGCCTTGAATCAGCAACAATTGGTAAAGCGACTATTTAAGCCCCTTTCACACTTTCCCAGATCGCGCGATGGTTTGGAACGATCGGTAATGCAAGGCGATCCGGTAGCGTCTGTGACCTAGAAAGGCGATAATGCATATCCAGAACGGGTTGATACGGGTCCAGTACGGGTTATAACGGCGTTGTTAAGAGTTGATAAGGATGTCACGAATAGATTCCCGGATCTACTCCGTATAGGTAAAGATAACTTACAGATAGCTACAGCTTTCTTACAGGTTGATCCGTTTCCACTACGGCTTACTATTGGCTGTTACATATCCCCTAAGGGTTATTACGAATTGGTACGGTACTATGAAAGGACCTTATGCCCGCTGCAGTCATTCATTCCACATCTTGCTTCATACATTGAAGGACCTCCGGAAACCTCACCAGAAAGACATGCAGATCTGGATCCAGTCCTAGATTCAACATTGAATACAGACTCTGCTTACTCTGTAGCTGCTAATGCTGGGCTCACCCGCTCCCTCTCGGTTCCCTCTTCTTTGGTGGTATGATGAACTGCAGTGATGTTGAGATGTGCTCTGATCGATGGAGAAAGACAGAATGATGGAACTGTTAGGCAAGCGTCACCACTTGACCAAAGCGTCGGGCACCTCGATTTGTAGCAACCCGTTCCAACCTGTTACAACAAGTTGTAACCCGTAGCAAATTGTATCAAGCCGTAGTACTGCATACGTACCATTACTTGGCATGATCTGATCACAGCTTACTAAGAAGCACTAAGGGTCCACTATGGGTTGCTACAGTAAGTCTACGGGTTGCTATGGGTCCTATTCTGCATTTTTTATCGGTGGTTGGACTTGTAAATGTTGAAAAACATCCACAGATGCGCCCGTAGCCCAGATCTGGCATGACCCGGCGCGATCCAGGAAAGTGTGAAAGGTGCTTAAATATTGCAGGCCTAAGTGAATTATGACTGTAGAACAGTGTGTATCTGTAGCCAGTATACCATCAGTAGAAAAGAAGTGTGTGTTTATAAAGTTAGGAAAATGTTGTGACTAGACCATTAATATGTTGAATTTGTGATCAGAAATAGTTCAATGAGTTAAAACAAATGTTCAAATTTCATGCTACATTTGATTACGAGTAGTGTGAAGTGAGTAAAGAGTACATTCACCTAGATGCTAAAATCAGTTGGTTATATCAGCTGAAGACATAGTTGTTGTAATGTGACAGGTGTAGAAAGAAAAACGGGTTCTTTTTGGTTACTTGCCATAGGCAGGCAAGTAACCTATACATACAAGTTGGTGCGTGTGTGTTTATATGACGTCCTAGCTTGTAAACACAATATCTTAAGGTCGGTCACCTCTGCAGTTGTCATATTTGGCATGTGGCTTTCCCACAGTTAGTACAAGAACCCTATTGGTTTGGGTGGACGCCAAAGGTCATTTGGGGTCAGCAACGGTGACAATCTGTAAAGCCTTATAAACACAAACCTTGTAAACCTAATATCCCAATATAGGTTATACCACATAGCTCATAGATGGCAGTGTCTTTCTTACAGGAAGTACAGGAACCCTATTATTTTGGGTGGAGGTCAAAGGTCATTGAGGGTCAGCAGAGGTTCAAATGTTGAAATATTGAATGAATTTTATCTTGAGAACTTTACCTGCAAAAAAGATCATAAATGCATGGTAGATTCCCCAAATGATAAGTAAAATGTCTGCGCAATTTAAGGTTTGCAGAAGTCAAACCTTACAAAATTTCTAAAGGTCAGGTCTCAATGAAGTTGTAATACTTATGTTGCTTTGACTTCCCCATATATAGTAGAACCTCTGTGCTGCTTTGGGTGGAGGTCAAAGATCGGCTTAGGTACATGCAGCATGAACTTCAGCCAATGTTAGCTTGCAAACTACTCTTGTGCTGCATATATAATGTATTTATAGGCAAGTACCTCTGGGAAAGGTTTCCCTCTGGTTTAAAGTTTCAGTACACCAAATGAGATATCTTTCCCCTGTTGTTTTATTAGCAGGTTTCATCTGCATCTGTTATGGAGGAAGAAACCCTACTTGCAGAATGTGAAACTCCAGATGTATCACAGGAATCAACTTTAGCCGGTACGTAGGATCACAATGAAAAGACAAATGACTGCTGCTCAATGAAAATATCAAAGCAGGCAGTACAGTGTTTCCTTATATCAGTCTGTTTGTCCTTAAATAATTCTACCAGCAGATCTTCAAAGCTGTCAGGGGAGATGTAGGAAGAGGGGCCCCGGGGGGGGGGGGGGGGGGGGGGGGGTCGATGGTCCTTGACTTGATTTAATTAATGTAACTGCATTGTCAAACTGTCAATGATGTTGAGATATTGAAAGTCAAGTGAGCTGTGCTCGGGTGTAAATAAATCAAGGGGTACCATGGAAAAGGATATGTTTTAACGGATAGTCCGGCCGTCCGTGGATAAATTAATTTGTGACATTAAATGTCAAATGTCTTCCTTCTTTAACTCATCTTGGTTTTGGTGGATCTTCTTTCTCACCTGAGATCATTGAAGCAATACACTGGTACTAATTTACTCCTAAAATAAATCTTACTCTTTTGTGTATTGATGAGTGTTTATGAAAATGGAAACAGTATAATTATACATATGTGTCAAAGTTTACCTGGGTTTAATCATTTTTAGAACTGCTAATAAACTCCAAATGTTGCGCTAATCCTCTGGTAGTCATGTGATCACTATCTAATGAAAACAAAATAGCACATCTAGGTATCTGTTGTATATCTGAAACAAATTTGTAGCAATTAAACTAAGGCCATTTGGAAGTAGATCATAGACATTTAAACAGAAGGCTAGACCCCTTTAATATGTCAATTAGGAGATGTGTATAAAAGATACCATCCATGAAGGGTCATGTGATGTGCATCATGGTAACATACAGGGTCATGTGATGTACTCCATGGAAACACTTATAGCTTCTCTCATATTCATTGTATTAATGTTTCCCGTCTACAACTACATCATTGCAGAGCTTGCACAGTTCTGAAGAAAGTTAGCGAACCCAGAATTTTAGATAAGTGATGCACATATCAATGCAATATTTCAATTGCAAAGTTGCTAGTTCCTTTAAAAACATTGAGCTGCAGATGAAACACATACAGCATATCAGGACTGTACATTCACATTGTACATTGACATAAGTAGCAGATGATAGGATTCACTGTTCCTTAGAAACACAAGTCTAGTAATAATAATTTTGTAGAAAATGCAGTTACAACAACAGTACTGAAAAAGGAGTTAAATTTATTCATATTCCACATAAGTTATATCTTCTTCTGCTATTGAAATGATTTTAAAGAAAGTATTTTTTTGTCATATATTATTGAGATCCAAAGCAATCCAATTATCTAATGAGAAATAGGAAAATGAGATCTCATTATTTATTTAAAAATTAGTTTTATCACTTGGTTTGATGTGCTGAGTGTGATCTTTAACTATATTTATGATTACTTTTATTTACATTTCAGCTGATTACGGCAGATTAATGGTCAATGTTGCTGAAGATCTTACTCTAGACAGCACTCTGAAATTAGCAACTCTGTTTGGTCTACCACCGGCAGAAACTGATATGTTACGCAGGGTTTCTCTGATAGAGACACCAGGAATCACTCTGATTAACTTCATGAAGACACGAAACATCATCAACATGTATGATGTCACTAACCTACAAAAGGGTTTGGTTTATATTCAGCTAAACCGTACAAATGAATATCTCTTAGCTCCATATCAGTCTAAAGTTGACCCCTTCCAAGTTGAAGAAAACCAAGCACCAGAACTGCTGGACTGGCCTGGTAAGAATGAATAAAATGATGCAATCAGAATACATTAAACAAACAGTACAGTCAGGGCTTAATATTCGGCTTTCAGGCAATTTGTTATTTTAAACTATTTACTATCACTGTGTATGTATGTATGGTAAAAGTAATTACAAGTGTATCTTTTTGCCAATTATTTGTTGCTATTTGGTTCACTTCTTTATCGTAAAAAGATTGAAAATACAAAAGTGCTCAAAATTTAGGTCCCATGGGATTAGCCAATATTTCAAGGATCCATTTAAACCATGTGGTTACTCTCCAGTGGCGGAGCAACCATACAGTCAGGGGGGCGGATTCCCCCCTGACGGACTCAAATAGACTGCTGGCGCCCTTTTCAGCTTTTTACCACTTTTGACTTATTCGCGATTATTTACTTTTTTATTGCGCTCTCATCTACCTATTGACATTTGTCACATTTTGTTGGCGATGACACCTATTTATTCTTCGTTTATCTGCAAATTAGCAAGGCCAGGAAAGGGTCATTTTTGGCGAACAAGGAAGTATCTTTACTCAATAAAATTATGTACCCTCCGCACCAACCTGTGGTGGCGCTCCGCTTAGATAGTGTCGAAAGCGCCCCTACAGACCATTCTCGCCCCCCTTGACCAATAACCCTAGCTCCGCCACTGTCACTCTCAGACACGATGCTAGAATCTTTGAATCTCCTGTTGTCTGCTGCCACTCGTCAAATTCTCTAACAACTTAAAGCTTGTGTTACATATTGTATAATGGTTCCTTCAATACGTACCTCCTTCATAAATCAATAGCAAGGTTGCGGTATTGTTGAAAAGTGTTTCATTAATGTGGTTCAGTATGGCAATTTAAAAAAAATAAAAAATTGTATAAAGTCAAAGCTTCAGTTACTAGTGTTTGTTTTTCCATTTTTTAGTTGAAAATGTCAAATCTGTCCCTAATGATGAATCAACTCCATCACAAGGTTCTGATGAAAGAGAGGAAACAAAGGAAGATCACGACCAAAGTAAGGAGAGTTTGATGGAGAGAAGAGAGAGAGAAGAACTATCAAAACAAAGAAAAGATTTACAAATACTTGAAATGAGGCAACATCACTCATACATTGAACACATGATAAAGTGTGAAGGTGGAACTATTAGCATCATGGGGGTACATCTGACTATTCCTGAAGACGCTGTATCCTTCGATCATGTAATTGCTGTTAAAGTGATCTATGATCCTGACATACACCTCCCTGGAAGTGCTCGTAGGGGCAGAATGACACCGCTACTAAAACTAGAGCCAGAAGGACTCGCCCTCAACAAGCCAGCCCAGCTGACTATTCCTCACTCGGCTATTATCCCTGAGCCAGATCGACATGATGTTATTATCTTCACTGGTCTGAAAGATGAAGAAACTTCACAAGAAGGTAAAGATGGTGACCAATAAACACTTTTTACGCAATTGATGAATGTACCAGGAGAAATAAAATGAGTTATATGCTGGGAATCAGTATGGTAAAGCTCTTGATATGTACTGTAGTTAAGATTACCAAGTAATATATTTTGTATAATATTACTTACTATAGGTGAAATAACTTGGACCGAAGAGAAATCTATTAATTGGAAGCTACACCCAGAGAAGATCAGTCTTGATATTAACATCCTGAGCTACGTCTTTGTTAATTTAGTCAGCGAAGAAACAGAACAGAAGCATATATTCCGTATTGTTCCATTTATTGACGGGATACTGGATGCCAAAGATGATGTCTTAATAACTGTTTGTTTCTGTAAGGACAGTGATGAAGAGTACAAGGTGAGAATAATCTCCTGTTACCATGGTGATATATGTAGCAGTTTGAGGTCAATTCTGCTTTGTACTTTGTTCTGTTAGTCGCCTACTGGGAATCTTGCTTTCTTTCATGATTTTTATGATGAATTTTATCATGTTTTACTGGCAAATTATGAAGTGATTGGTTAAGGGTGCATTTTTATTGATTCATCATCGCACATTCAAAGAGAAAACTCTATTACTTTTGAAATACAGAGGTTACACTTAATTTGCAACAAGGATTTAGATGATGTGATGAAAACATGCAACATTAATTGGTGATTTCAGTAAATTAAGGGACAAAGGCTGCTGTTACTTGCTATAGCAGTATTGATGAATAAGAATGAAGGCACAACAAATTGCATAATTGACTCTGCTATTTTTCTCCATTTTCTTATGTTTTAGTTGCTGTTAGAGGACCACCAGTCCAAACTGAGTCTAGGAAACTATACAACATTTCACATTACCCGGACATTAAATGACGGCAGAGAGTATGCTTCTTACATCGATCTGAGGATGTCATCGCCCGGTGATAGTTACCATCTGACGAAGGAAGAATCAACAAAGGTTTGTATTAATCACCAATGCTATTAAAGTTTGTCTTCTAACATTATATGTAAGTTGACTTGTAGTCATGGATTCAAAATGTTGAAGCGGTTAGAATATCGGCCTTATAAACACTACTTTCTGGTTAAAAAACCCAACAGGTACTAGAATCTATGCAAAACTTCTGGTGTGCAGTGTTGTTGAGCATAATCTTGTGTTGTTGAGCATAATCTTGTGAGGGTTGCTATTTTCGGTTCATGACTTAGGAAATGAAATCCTTTGTTCTTTCACATGGTTTCACAAAAAACTTCACCCACCATGTCTGCACTCAGTGGCGTCGTGCCCATTGGGGCCCGGGGGGGCACAGGCCCCCCCAAATTTTGTCAAAGGTGTCATAAAATTTTGTCATCATTTAAAAAAATAGTGTTTTTGAACAGTGTCAGCAACTGAATTTCTTGTAGGGCCTACGAGAAATGGGGCTTCTGTTGACTGCTTGGTCAATGGTTGTTAATTGTTGATATTCAGTCAATCGAAACAGTTAATTAATTACTGGTTGATAACTAATGAACCAAATGTGCCATCAACGCTGCCATCGTTGAACAATATTATATATACGTAGTCCCAGAGTAAGTGCAACCCGTTACCTTTGCCAAAGTCAGTCAATTTTCCATAAAAAAAATGGCAAATTTTTTAATTGTTTTCCAAGCCTGTAACAAAGTTCGGAAAGTTAAGATAAATGTAG
>KN888540.1:65621-75827 GCA_000934455.1 Apostichopus parvimensis | reverse complement strand
CCCCCCCCCCCCCCGCCCCCCCCCCTCGACTCCACACCCACATTCCTCTCCCTTGTTTTCTCTATATATTCGGTGAGATGCATATGTTGCTCGTTTATGAATTGATTGATCAATTTTGTCCTTATCAAAGCTGAACCGATTAAATAAATATTGAGCAAAAGTGTTTAACAGATCTTAAGGAAAGGTGAACCCAATACCTAAACAAACTATCACAGTCCGTCTATGAAATCAAATTTACCAAATGCTGTCAAAAAGCAAACTTTTTGAGATATAAAGATGAGTCAATTTACCAGGTCACTTGCTGTCAGCCAGGCTTCTACATCATCTAGACCTTGACCTGTGGCCTTTAAAGAGAAAACAGAGAAAGAAGAAAAATGGATCAATCATTTATTATTAAGGGCTTCTTCCCCACTTTTCAACTTTTTCTCTCATAGTATAAACTAAAAAACTCTTTAGCAATAATCAGATTCTTGCAATAGTTTAGCCAACCCAGAGACCACCCTGTCCCATGAGCTCTCTGATAAATCCCCAGAATCTGACCTAAACTGAGAAAATCAACAAACTAGCTTCCAGGATGAAGATGTCTTAAAAATGAGGTAAACTAACCATATGATCACATTAAAAGTCTCCTAAAGAGAGTTTCCTTGTGTTTTTAATCTTTTTATTTTCACTTTAATTCTAACTTATTTGCTCTGAAATATAGAATATATCCCTATTTGATGTTGCAAATATTGTGTGTATCTCTAGAGGCCTTGAGTCCTTTACAATTATTTGCAAACAAAATGGTAAATACATCCACAAATTTTGTAAACATCCATATTTGTATGAAAACAAAAATAAAAGTTATGGCATAAGAAAATTAGTCAACAGGGGAGAGAAGAAATTTTTAACGAGATCGATAACAGACTGAGGAAAATGATAATAAGGATGATGAGATGGAATGGGCAAACTAAATTAATGAATTAAAAATTATAAAAACATAAGAAATTCAAGTAATGAGACAAATTTTATTTTACCATCTAAAACACCTGAAACCTATTGAAACTTCAAATTCATATGACCTGAATTAAAATGAACACTCCAGGTGCACTTCCAACCAGACTGGCTCATTTTCACATCTGTAATAATTGAATTTTCTTACATGGGTGCTTTGAAGCAGTTCTTCCGTAACTAAACCCATGGATGCCATAAGCTGGTATTTAGTATCATTCACTACTAACAACTCAGCCCAGAATGTAATATGTAAATTAGATTGAGCCTAGATACATTTGATATGAAAGTGAAATAGATCAAAGATATTAGTTTTGAATATTAGTGGATCATTCTCAAAGCATTCAATCATCAGATGTGACAGCTAAGAAACAAACACTTATTTTTTTAATATACATTTTGTGCTTGAATACAAATGTTCCACTTTTAAGTACAATAACTGCTCAAAGCAAAATTTCAGATCCAGAAAGCACCCATGCCACCAAAAAAGAGAGAATTCTGGAGGAAGAAATATGTCAACACAACATTGCAAAGAAGACAGATCAGGGAACCAACTTCAAAGTTTGTCTTTAGCATCCAATAATATCCATGGCGATATATGGTGTTGAGAAGTCAGTGGCATTGTTATAATAGCAACATTTCTTATTATGAATACCAGCAATTCACAAAAAGTTTGTCTCTCAGACAACCTCAGCTTTCTTAGAAGAAGTCAAAAACTTCAGAAAACAGTTTAAGGATACTTTTGGTTGTCAGACAAGATATTTTTAAATCTCACACAACTTCAGCATTTGATCTAAAACTAAAAAGCAGTGACAGGTTCATAGGCAACATTTCTTGAAACCGAGGAGAGAGAAGTGAATGGCAGTGCCTCATCGTTGTGTCATAACAGCATCTTAAACGATGATAGATATGATCAGGGAAGGTTTAGGGGGATGGGGTAGTTGGGAGGAGGGTGGGGGAGGGGATATTATTAATAAAGCTAACTAATGAACTGAGAGAATCTCTCGATAGAACAACAATAATTACACATCAGTTCAAAATGAGCAGAAACACTGCAAATTCAAGTCTCAGTACTTGTTTGCCAAATTTAAACTTTTTCCAGCTTACTGCACTAAAAGCTCAGTGAAAATGACACCGGTCTATGTAATTTTCATTTCAATATTCTTTATTTTTATTGGGTTATCTGTCGTTAAAAAGTTTGAGCTGAATACAATTTGCCAGATTTATTAACGATCCGTAGATTCTACAAACTTCATCAAAATTTGCAAGCCCCGCCCAACAGATCATGAGCCAATCAAATCTCTCTGTTTTTTTTTACCACCGTTAGGCCTAGGACTAATTTCACTTTGTGGCTAGCCTGTCTTAGGTCCCTTCTCTCGAATGGTATCATTTTCTCGAGGTATTACTGATGTAGCTTGCGTAATTGTGTCATTTCCTTCCATTGCAATGAATAAACAGGCATTTTGAGAGGTTTCCTCTGTGATATCTTACACATTTTACAGTTTGCCCTATAAGGGCAACAGGAATAAATTTCTTTCTTTCTAATGCGACAGCTTTTCTCCATTAAACCCACCTGGTCAGAATGCATTTAGAATAAGAAACATTGAATCTACTTCGGAAGTTTGTTTTCCCAAAGTTCTTCAGCAAACAGATATTGAGACTGATTGAAGTAATAACAACTTGAAGCCATTTCCAACTAAAGATGTCTCAGAACCCTAAATAGGATGGAAGCATTTCAAGCAACAAGAAATAAAGCACACTTTCTTTGAAAAATGAAAGAAAGCGGAGAGGGTGCGTGAGAAAAGGATGTTTTCAGAATCACACCAGAGTAGCAATGCCTTACCTCATCTGGTATGGAGTAATCCTTTGCAATGCATCGCAGAACATAAAAATAGATTGTAATTAATCCAAAAACAACCACATTTCTTTCCTAGACAGACCTAACACTATGACTTACTGCATGCATCCTAGGTTTTGACCATAACACAAGTTTCAAATTTCAACAAATTATCTTTATAACTTGATCAATATTACCTCCAAGCATGCTAGAAAGTCAAATCCTGGTTACAAATGGTCATCAAATATGCTAGAAATTGGTCATGTATGATCACCACTTATCTTCTAACTCTGGCTCAAAGATTTGTTTTTGGTCAGAGAGACAAGTGAAAATAACCAACCTTTTGAAAAGAATTATTTTGTAGATAATACATCACTCAATAACATAATATTGTAATACATCTAATAAATAAATGTATGAATATATGGATGGATGAATATATGAATGAATGAATTAACCAATCAATCAATCAATCAGTCAATCAATCAGTCAATCAATCAAATAAATGATTGCCATTTTCTTCTCCTATAAATTCTAAGATGATTTCTTAAATATAAGTAAATTCTAAAGGAGCAGAAAGCTCCTGATGTGAGTGGTTGATATTTAAAGCTTGTTTCTTTCCTCCCGCACCATTGTAGTTACCTTCGGTTGTTCTGGTGCCATCCTCGTCTGTACCATATCTGCCAAGGTACCACTTTGGTCCACTTCGGTATTATCTTGGTAAGTACTGCCCCTAGAGTGGAAGACATTGAAGGAAAAGGTTTTTGGAACATCAAATAATATCAAATTAAAATGATAGAGAAAGCATGATATGCAACATCAGTCCTACTTTTGTGAATCTCTTATTCATCTTAAGGCATAATGTCAATGTAGAATACCTCTTATGCAACAACAGAGATGCCACAGGAAGTTGACAAAAAAGATCTGAAATTGGCTGCAGGTGAGTGACGGTACTTGGCTTTCAGTATCCTGTCAAACAGCGAAGCTAAGGCACTAAGCCATCTGCCCTATATATTGTGTATAACATTCACTAAGTACAGGCAGTGATACAATCACATGTTTACATCTATGCTAGTAAAAGTAGGTCATACAATAAGCGCAATTGAAGTTCGATCGGGACGCGAGCTTTTTTTTACGGGACATGAACTTTTTGGGGGGGCTTGCATCCCTGGGATGCAAACTTTTTTTGCTCTAGTAACATTACTGCAAATAACATATGTGGTAATTTTCATGTACAATTACTGTACCTTTATGAAGGATTAAAACTGAACAGAATACATAGGAGCAAGTACAAAATGTTACAAAACATAAATGTGGAAAAAGCTTCTGATATGCTTGAGTGAACTTTGACAGAGTATATCATCTGATGCTTCAGGGGAAGAGCTTCCTTGTATTCCAGAAGATGTTGTACGTGATGGTTAGAAGAGGTGAGGTTCTGAATGGTCTACTGGCAATAAATGATACTTTTACGCAAGATGGAGAGAGGTATATGAGCTGCTACAATCACTGATCTAACTTACCCTCTGGTTTGATAGCTAGTCTGCCTGCTTTGAGCAAACATATCAAAGTCATCATTGGATGGTGGCTGCGGTTGGTCACCTGACGCCATTGGAATTTGATTTAACTGGCTGCTTGCATTTGATGAATTTATATCTGTCATGTAGAAGATAAATAAGTTCATTAATATATTGAAAAGCCACAATGAACAAGAGACAAACCCATCCCAACAGTTACTAGTCATTAAATACATGAACATAGAGCACCAGAGTAGTTGCAAGCTAATCACCTGGGCTGAAGTTAATACTCAAATGGAGAGCAGTATAATCTATCTATCTATCTTGAGATATCATGTTTACAAGGTTTGTTTTAATAAGGCTTTTAAGCAGTGTAACCTTTAATGACCCCAAATTTCCTTCGACCTCCACCACACAAAACAAGACAGTTCTTATACTCATAATAGGGAAGGCATATGCCAAATATGAGAGTCAAACAATTTTCCTATCTGGAGATATTTAAAGTTTAAAAACTTTACACTAAACAAGGCTATCCTACTATGCGTATATGAGCTCCTTTGATGTTCAGGTTCTAAAGTTTTTCTGGCGAAAATCAGCTTGTTTGCAATTTGTACATTTTGCCCTCTGCTGACTCCAAATGACCTTTGACCTCCACCCAAAACAATAGGGTTCTTGTTCTAATTACCAAATATGATAACCTATCTTGAGATATCGTGTTTACAAGCTAGGACGCCACACGCACACAGACACCCACACACACACACCAACTTGACTGCATAGGTTACTTGCACGGCACGTAACCAGAAATGAAGGTTTTGTAAAGGTTTGTTTAATACACACAAAAATGACAGTACCAAAGGTATGTGGCACACACATGACACATCAAATGACATAATATCTATGTTATACAAATACATTACATTCTTTAGCACACTCACTCACTCACTAATGCTCCTATTGGAGTAAACTTTAACCGGTGCAATTTGCCGTACCTAGTTGCAACTTTCCACACACATATATATCTAAATTTCACATTATGAAAACCCAATCTATCATATTCTATGCACAGACTCTTCATTTCCTACAGAAGTATTTTTTTTTTTCACAGTCTGCCATTCTTAGCTCAATTTTCGAAACATAAGACTGGTCAATGGTGATTGGATGATGTTTCATTTGACTGACATCTGATAGGACCTACCTAGACCGGCTAACTGCTGCGTCAAGGGTGGAGGTGGCTGGGATGGGGGAGCTGGTTCACCAAAGTCTATGAGAGTCTCGGCAGCGGAAGGAGGTGGCGCTGCTGCTGGTGGCTAAATACAAAGTAAGAAGAACCGAAAGAGATGAGAA
Organism: Apostichopus parvimensis; assembly: GCA_000934455.1. Classification (NCBI taxonomy): domain Eukaryota; kingdom Metazoa; phylum Echinodermata; class Holothuroidea; order Aspidochirotida; family Stichopodidae; genus Apostichopus; species Apostichopus parvimensis. Next base: position 70,139 of record KN888540.1, on the reverse strand, counting down.
TAAAATACTTCCCCTTTGAGTGGTGATCAGGAAGATATCATGCAGATAGTAAGATGTCAAATGGCTACTAGAGTCAAAGACATCCCATAAACGCATCGAAAAAGTTACTAAATGTTTCAGTTTTTTTAGCTTAGAAACATAAACATGGTTACACAACGGATTGGTTGGTGTAGCACAATATTCTTCCAAGAAATGTTTTACCTGAAATTCATCCTGTGGTTAATTTTTTTAAAACATAAACCTAAGTGGAAACAATGTTTCGTCATTATTTTGATTTCGGGAATCGGTAGGTTTCACTTACCGGAGGTTGTGAAGCCACGACTGGCTGTTGTATGGCTGAAACTGGAGGCTGTGATGGTGATACTGGTGTGGAACCAGAGTGAGTTTGGCGGTACCTCTCATGTCGATCGTATCGAACGAATAGATTGTTAAGATCGTCATTAATCCTGAGGAGTTCACCTGCGGATATAGCATTCAGAAACAAACATTTTTTCATCTCAATGTATGTGTTGTCATAACGAACACAGATATTTGTGTTGTTGAGATAAATATGAGTAGAAACTGTTATTATAGTATAGCGACAGCAACCAACACAAGTGAAAGGGTTATAATTATAGGTAAGCAAGTGCTCTTCACACGGCATAGTTAAGAAGGGGGGTGTAGTTGTAGCGAGGAGACAGGGGAGTGAGGAGTGAAGTAAATACAAAATTAACAATAGATTCTGTCAGCCAAACACAATGGGGCATTTGTCCATATTACTATCATTTGGTATTAAATGAACAGGTGTCTCTTCTTGAAATATGCAAATGGAATGGACCATAATGTTTTTTAACAGTAGAAAAAAATATGTAACAAAATAATCCAATCTGTGAAACAGAAAACTATAAATCAATGATAGAGAATGAAATGATTCAAACAATTCTTTCTTTCAACTTTTGAAAGAAAACCAACAAACAGCTATGCATCCTCACCCATTATTTCTTCATGAGTCACCTGACCTAACAGTTCCATTACTCTCTGCTGCATGGTACGGCATGTTTGGTTCAGTTCCTATATAGTGAAACAGGAGGGAACATTTATATAATTTAACTTTTACGATTCTATCTTTGCTATATTGGCAATATATGTCTGACCTCTGTAGAGTGGATATGTGTGTACAGGATATAATACAGGATATAATAATACAGGATATAAATCCTGTATTATTGGTCATGTTATGAGAAGCAGTAGTTCATTGTATGTAGTAATATAATGGATACTGTGATACTGTATACTGAATAGTGCTGATAGAGCAACTGAGGAAAATGTGTCCTGAAGTCAAGTACCCAGAACACTATACCAGATAACTTGATCATTGCAAAGGAAATTACCCTTCTCAATGTTGAAGACAGATAACAGTCATTAGTGAAAGGGGAAAACCCTCTCAGCCACTTAAAAGAGGAAAGGTCAAATCCTATGACAGTTAGTGACACAGAAAAGCCATTTATCGTAGAAATAATTGAGTTTGCAAGCTTACATGGTTTCCAGACTTATATAGACAATATATTTGGACAATATCTGTCACTAAATGTACTTTTTGTAATAACTACCACTGATAAGGACAATTGTAATAGATTAAGGTCAAGTCTTTTCGAGTCAAAGTAAATTCCCGAGGTCTATAATATTGAGAATTCAGAGCAATTTAAATATTGTGCGGTAAGTTTTGATTAAACTTAGATACAAATGACATCTTCAACAGCATCTTAAAGCTTTTAAGTAAAGTGAGAGCATAGATGTATACCAAGATAGTGAGAGCAATGAAATATTACCCTGACATGGTGTAAACTTTTAGGAGTTACTAATTAGGTTCTTACAAATGCAAATCATTGTCACTATCATAACAACAATATCACTTAAGTATCTTGCTATAACTGTCGACATTCACAACCTTATTTTCTTTTTTACTTCCCCGTTCTACAGCCTGTTATGAACATTAATGATCATCCGCCTACAGTACAAGGTAGGTATTGTTAAACTAAAACAATACAACATTCATTGTTTATATTTCTTTTACACCTATGACATTATGAGTAACTTCCTGGTCAAAAAATAGATCTAGTTCCTCCCTCTCTCAAAGGCTATTGACAATGTCTACATAATTGACAAGCCCATTGTTTCACACATATTCGTATAATTTTACAGCCAGTTCAGTGAGAGGACAGTTTCCTTCAAACTTGAATTTTGAGTTGTAGCAACTGATGAAAGTGATACTGAGAGTTAGTAACATTGCAGGTACTTAACCTTTCTTTCAAACCTCATATTTGGTACAATACTTTCATTCGAAAGTTTTCAACCATTTCTCAACTTAATGAATGACTGGAAGAGACAAAACCGTTCTGATTAGAGAGCTAAATTACTGATCTTAGAGGACCGTTACTGAACTCGTTAGAGGTAGGGTGGAGTGCTTTACATGCAAAAAATCTTTTGTAGGCGAGTTGGATTGGAAGGTCAAACATTAAGTAGAGACAGATTAGCCAGGGGTGATGGAAATTTAAAAAATTTAAAGGAAACTTCCTATTCCCAACCCCTCCCCCCCTCCCCCTCCCCTCCCCCACCACTCATCCCTCCCAATTGCAACCAAGCCCATGATATTCCCTCACCGTTAAAAGTTGGTAGTCGTCCGGGCTCTCCTGGCCAGGAACTAATTCTGTAAGCATCTCAGACATCACTTTAACGTTTGTGTTAACCATGTCGAGGTCCCTCTTCAGTTTGGCGACGTGTTGCTGTGTACCCCCTTGGGTGGGGGCGGGAGCAGGAGCAGGAACAGGAGGAGGTGGACTGCTCTGAACAGCAGGGGGAGGAACTGGGGACTGGAAAATAATGTCAGAAAAATGTCAAAATATCAGAAATAACACCTCTGTGAGAGATATATATCTACAATACCAAGAGTCACCATCACAAAGGGGTATGGTACCCTGATGCTCCTAGAAAGAAGCTTTAGGTCCCTAGTGTTTGGGGCTGTTAGCTCCTCAATCGGCCAAAATGAAATCAATGATGCTTGCCTTCCCATGAATTTAGATTCCGTCTTCCGTTAGCAAGAAGAGGATAAGCATATGAAGATATAAAAAAGGGGAAAATTTAACGTAGACATTTTTTAAAGTGCAAAACATTTTGCCACTTTACAACTTTCAGAATGAGAAATGTATTCATAAACTAAGATTTATATAAAAAAACGTGAATGCTTCTGATATCAAACTGACATCATTGGTAAGTGGCGGACATAAATCTATGAAGACCTACCTGTGATTGGTTGTATGATGGAGGCGGCCTATTCATACCAGGATCAATGTCAGGTGTACTCTAAAAATAAATATATAAATATCATAATCACAATAATATTGATGCTGAAAAGTAACCAAATAATCTTCAAGTATTAAAACGTCTTTTATGTAAAAATTAAAGACGATCGCAAAAAGATACTTAATCATAGCTACGAGGGCAATCCATATTTAATCTGACAAATTGTTCTGCACCATAGTGTACAGTTAATGTAAACTTTGTTAAACTCTTGCAAGTTTCATGTGAATGAAATCAGTAAATTGTAATTATCTTTGAATCTGTATTCCTTAGGCTTTGTATGTTAATAACATACATCCGACAAAGCTACAGGGATTTAATTCAACAGCTGATTACTAGGCTTTAGTACTGATTTCGTAAGTGGTAATCCTCAGAGAGAAAGAGTGTTCGTTTGATCAAGCCTTAGAAGGCTAATTGTAGATTGGATAATTCTGGCTAAGTTTGCTAAGAGTGATGTGGGCTAGTCATCAATCGGACACTACTGGTTAAAAACTCCTTTCATTCGCCCGACAGAAGAATCACCACTAAAACATGTGTATAACACTCAGTCATTGTGGGTAATATTTATATAAGATGGTAGCATAGGTATTCTATACTTACTCTAATAGGGGTGATAATGGGAGAGAAAGTATCCAGGTCTGTGGCTGGGAATTCAATGCCTTTCTGCTTCAATTCATCGTAGACTTTAACAACCCCGTGTAGGTCCGGCTGTCGTTTGAAGGCATCAGCCCAAGTTTGTATCATAGCTAGAATTTTTTCCTATAAAAGGTTAAACAGAGTGATTTATGGATTTTGCGTTTGATGCACCTGAACAAACTGAGGTGTGACAAACATAAGTATGACACACATAATGGATTGCGGTTTGACATGCATAAGGGACTGAGGTTTGGCACACATCAGGGATTGTGGTAGAACATAACAAATTGTGGTACATATGGCATGCAGATGTCATTGTGGTATAGCATGCGTAAGGAATTGACCGTACGTGTACCCTAAATGATACCCACCTGTCTCCTATAAAACTATGCATTTACAGGCCTTGTCTTCTAGATTTTGCAGGTGTGCTATAAATGACTCTCCTCAAAAAGTTGAGGCGAGCTATTTGCAATCCACTATCTAAGCGGAGCGGCACCATGGGTTGCCGCGTAGCGTACAAAAAAATTTTTGACCATATTTGACCCC
>KN888540.1:45976-61391 GCA_000934455.1 Apostichopus parvimensis | reverse complement strand
AGTGCCGCGTGCTATTTGCGGCCTCACAGGCGTGCGATTATTCGCACTCCTCGCTCGAATTTGAGGCGAGCGATGGCGTGCGATCGCACTCGCACCCCTCAAAAGGCAAGGCCTGCATTTAGATCTGCCATAGCTGTAGAACTGGTAAGTTCCTGCAGTTCCCCCTGCCCCCCCCTAACGATCCTCTCTGTGCCCCCAAAGAACCCCCCATGACCCTCTCTGTATAGTAGATTCGGAAAGAAGAGGGTAGTGACCTTAGTGAGGGCCACTGGGGCATGCACAAGGGGGGGGGGGAGAGTGGCACACTGCAACAATGTTAACAGATTACCAGATTATATTATATTATGTTATTATTATTATTATTATGTTATTATAATAGGGTAGATTGGAGTGAATATATATGTACAGCCGACAGATATATCGAGGATGAAGAACACCTATATGATGACTTGCACAAAGGTTTGCGATAATAACCGGCTGACTACAAACATTAGATAACAGCTGATCTGACATCAGTACCTGTACAACAGTAGGAGGGTTCACATTCGGTTGAATAATTTTGACCATTTCTCTAATGAAATCTTGTTTGCATGCCAGCACATGCATTCGATGATCGCAGTTTTTGACACACGTCTCGAGAACCTATGGAAAAGAAGGGAAAGAATAAACGATGTGAGATATCATTTATTGGAACGATACCTTAGCATTCTGAAAATGAAAGCAATCAATTTCCTATCCATATTACTGTAAGACTTTCAATCTGTCATCACAGGACAGTATTTGTTATCACAAGCATTAAATAAGACGAATTGTCTGTCTTGCACATGTCTCTTCATCTTTTTAGTTTACCTGATAGCATTTTCTCTATGTACGTAGTTGTATAAGGTTAAAACAGCTTCATGAAATGCTGTGCGTGAACTGCAACAGGTACACATTTCCATAAATTCAACACACAAAAACAGAACCAAAGGGCAAATGGATCTTTTAACAATTTGTTTAATCACCCAAGCATGCGATATCCATGCTACAGCATTTCATGAAGAAAAGAAAAAAAGCAAGTTAGTTCATACCAAATGAAAAAAATACCTTCAATGGGGATTTCCAGACAATGTGGTTCAGTTCATATACGGTATATATCACACATCTAGACAATCATACTCAATGCATACTCTGATCTGAATTGCCTGAGTTCCTGCATACTTATTTAAGCTGGGTTCTGAGGTAATTATATAGTTCCTAATGTCTATTGCTTGGATTTTCCCTCTTTGTCTGTGTTGATACAAGTCAGTGTATTTACCAGGTTCAAGATCATAAAGACAGTCTTTAGTGTAATTGAACTGTGTGCATTTAGTTTTCAGTGTAATGCAGTGCAAGACTTTTTGCAAACAAAAACCCATAATGAATATTCCTGTTTATTCCTTTCATATTGTTTTTTTTTGCAGCAAAAAGCAACGCTGGAGTATTGTGGACGGACCAATGAATATGTGCCGCATCGAAGTCTGTTCTACTGTGATTCTCACCTTGGCACCAGTTTTAACCTCTCCTCATCTTGGCCTAACCTTGCCCCTGATGGAAACACATGTTTCAATTTCAACTTGAAGCAAACTGCCATGCAAAACTGAGCAACTCCCAAATGTGCAGATTCTTAAAAATAACTTTTTGTAAACAGAACCTTTACCATTTTCAGTATTCAATGACATACATACAAAACTTACAAACTTCAAAAAGTGTTATGGACAATTTCAACCCAAATTTATTCACTACAGCTGACATTCATCCATACAGTAAAGCCTTCAAATATATGAGGTAAACTCTGTGAAGCAATACGTATTTATTTGCATATTAATTAAAAATGGATTCCTGCATTTTGTGTATGAAGTTGAATACAAGAGAGCAACATATTTCTTTCCATAATTGCCATTTCTGGTTCTAACGAACAAATCCTTCCCTACAAATTGCACATCAATCAGTTAATACAAAATGTTGCAAACATTTATGAACTGTGTCCGTTGATACAATCTGCTGAACCGTTCATGCAAGATTCATGAGTTGAATTTAACAGGCATCAGCTATTTCAAATGTTGCAACATTGAAATTTAAAAATATGCTGGTTATTTCAAGATTTTACATTTTCCATTATTTCAGAATGTGTCTGTGTCATTTATTTCAAAATGTGTCAGTTAATGTCAAATGCCATGTAGTACAGTCTTATTATACTAGCTACAGTAGACCTGTATTTTTCCACCCATTTTCCGCAAATCCTTTCACATACACCCACACATACACCCACACACACACACTGTAACTGCTTAACGTTCTTCACCTGACTGGCATCAAACAAATTTCCTTCTTTATAGTGCACTTGATCACAATGCATCATTTTATGACTCACAAGATGTCTTGTACACAGATCCCAATGAATACGGTATCAGAAAATTAAAAAACTTCCTCAATTATTACATCAAGGGAAACTAGAAAAAAAATAAAATTCATTAATTAAAAAGGAAGGAGCTTTGTGTGTACATACATCATGTATGCAGGCCTACTAATGGTCAGAAACTTACAGTTCTTGAACTTTAGCACTAGCCCTTTGAATTACTACTTAATGGAAGTATTAATACATGGAAAACAAGAGACAAATATATAATTTTCTTTCACTATAAACAATATTACATCCCTCCCCCCTCCTCCCCCACCCACCAACTTACCGTCAGCGTGTACATGACCTCTTTCCACTTCTTATTCCCAATCAGTTTTTTCTTGATAGCTTTCATCGCATCTTTTGGCCTGTAATGGAAAATGAAAATGCGTTTAAATTAAATTATGGAAAGTGTCAATCCATCAGGAAGAGGGCAGTAAGGTATGATAGGCAAGGGCACAGTAGATGGCAGTGCCTATAAAAGACACGTAGGATGGGGCGGAAGTAAATTTATAATAACGTAAATTACAAGATAATTATGAATCAATTATGAAATGAAATCAACTTTAAAAACGGCAAATGTGCCGGTATCTATCCATAACAGAGAAATGTCTCATTTCCATAACACAGAATATACATCGCTTTATTTTTAGTTTTGTATTTACAGTTGAAACTTGATGATGTAATAATACCCATGGTTCACCCCAGCTATTGTTCTATTTTCTATTAAGTCTAACATCCTGTTGTTGATAACTTGACATATATTGTTATAAATAGCTCTTAATATAGTTCTTGGAAGTTGGTAGCTTTGACGTCACGGTCTCCAGACTACAGAAACACTCAATTCTGTATCAAACTGTGATGTCGATGTGATGTTGAGATTTGGAAATGCTTTTGCTTTGGGATTTGATACTTTCTACTATAGCTTAAAACATACATGTTATTACTGAGTAAACCTGTACTGAGCTTGTAAATTGTTGCAAGATTAGTAAATAAGTAGTTGGTTTCTATACATTAATGTAGTTTGGTATATTATGTTCCATAATTCAAGTAATAAATATGTTGCATTCATAGCAAGCATAGAGAAGGCAGTTCTGTGTCAGAGGGAATGGGAAGTTAGTAATTTTATATCTGTAGACCAGGTAGCTCTGAGAAAGGGAAACTTATTAGTGAAAAATGTCAATATGGAAGAGTTGGAGGTACAGTAAGAGGGGAGAGATGGGCAGGGAGGGGATAGTTGGAGGTGGAGTGGGGAGAGGAGCGATGGGCTGGGAGTGATGGCACATATTTAGAATACAGAGTAACTCTGCATTCTGACCTAAAAAATCACCAAAATATGAGTATAAATTAAAAATCCCCTTTCAACAATTATTGTCACCTGCTATCTTAAGTCTGCAGAATGAAGTACTGGTTCACAACACTGAAGTGATCCTATGGTTATTAGTATTACCCAGTCACACCACTCTACATGATACACTGAACTGTCTGCAGACTCTACACGTACTGTAAGTAATTTGTCTCAAACAAGTTGCACATGCTAATGGAATCATTTTGCTTCCTGCATCTTTGCTGACTTGCTTAAGTCTTGGTTTCATTTTCACTAACTGTATGAATTTTTATTTTTCAAAACTATAAGCAGCAAAACTTAAATCCCCATAACCACTGCATCAATATGATTACCAGCAATATCAACATAACATGCTCTCTTCCAACCAGTGCTCAACCTTCTAACATGTATTTAACTATGTTCTCAATCAGAGCTTGACATTTCTCAACTCCAGTAGGGAATGTAGAGTTAAATGAAAAAAGCTCAGAAACTGCATAAAGTGCTCTGGTATTACACTATGGTAAATCTTTTGTTGATCAAAACAGATCGAAACTTTGATCATTTAAGATCATCTTTAAACAAGATTCAAGTAATGGGCAAAGTGCAAACACTACCTACTGAACTTTTTATACGTACATGTTCATTGGGCCTTCATTGAAATGAAAAATATTTCCTCCCAAGTGTGGTTCAAAGTTCAAGACAGATAACCAAAGGATTTTTAAATAAAAGATTCCATTTCATCTAAACTACCAACATGCAGACCAGTCAGAAATGTACAGCGGCTTATATATCACTACTGTAGGTCTGCAGCCTATATTGTACAGGTCTATACAGTAATACTGTAGGTCTGCAGCCTACTGTATATACCAATACTGTAGGTCTGCAACCTATATACCAATACTGTAGGTTTGTTTACATTAATAGTTAAATTAAAAAATCTTACAGCTCTCACATGGTTACCTTGAAAATAAAATTGGCTTTAAAAACCCATCCTCATGCTGAATCGCAGCATTGAAATAGCAACTTCAGCACTGCATAACTTACAAATTATATATAACAGGAAGCATTGTCATCAGTATTTTGTATTGTTTGGACTGGACATAATAACCTCTGAAAGAATCAAGTATTCTGAAGCAATAGTTTAGGAGCAATTTATCACCAAAAATACCAAATTTTTTAAGCAAAAAAATACGAAAATTGAATATTTTGGCACTTTTAAGTTGACCTAACTCCACAAGACAATACTTTTTTTTATATGCCATGGAGCTCTAATCATGCAATGAAGGTAGTAATTTTTGAAGAGGGTCCAGCAACAGCCATCCGTGACTTGAAACGCAATGCCCCTTTCGTTTGACAATTTTACGACAAACTCAAAAAACTTTGCATAATTCACAAAACTATTGACTATACTGTAGCTAACCAACTTACCATGTATTGTGTAAATATGTTTTTGATGTCTACTGGCAGAAAAAAAATTGCCTACAGTAGGTGCCTTTCCTTCTACTGGCAAATGGCAACATCCACTGGCTATTGAATCCTGTTGATGACCTACACAGGTTACACTATTTTGGGATTTTAGTGTCCAGAAATGTCTATCAGAATCAAATCAAAATGGGTCTTAACCAAAGAAAGGGCACATGCATTTTAAAGATGTTACTAGAGTGTGCATCGTGCAGCAAAATATTGACTGGTGTAAGTAACGAACCAGACATATTTCTTCAAAGAATATAAATTAACAGTATGAGAGTATGAAAGTTTATATGGTGAGGAAAGCTTAAAGGGCTGGTAATGCTTGTGATTATAGCATGACATGTCCTGCCATCAAATGTGCTGTTTTTCAACATTTTCAATCAAAATGTTATTTTTTTATGACAAACATCAACATGTATGCCTAGTATTACATCATTATTGCTAACTGCCAGTTGAGATGAACAAACTGACACTACCTGTGACTTTTTGGAAAAAGTTCAAAGAAAACATTTGTGCAAGTCATGGTGACCATTGCTCGATTACGTTACAAACTGTGTGAATCTGTCAAAATGTGAAACATGGTTATTAAAAACAGATTTTGAAATAATTAAGTACAACAATGCACCTTATCGTCAGCTTTTTTCTTGGAGAGCCAATGGTGTAGCACCGAGATAGATAATTTCAACATAACTAGATTCACCAGCCACAGTAACAGAGTGCCACATAATGGCTGGAGGATTTACTTACCCTTCATCAGTTTCATTGATGATGTCACATATTTCCATGTTTAGGGCCCAATCTTCAGAGGCTAACCCTTCATTTGTAGCTCTTTCTACAGAAAATAAGATTTAAAAAAAAACAATTAAAACTAATTTAGTTATTTGCCCACACAACATTCAAGTTTATGTATGTGACTGTGATAGAAAACATTGTCCTATTGTGAGTAGCCTGCAGTACTGTTCACTGCTTTATAATGGTGATTAATATATAAATTGTTAAAAAAATGTGTTTATTCTGAAAGTGAAAACTCAGCATGCTCACACTTATATAACATATAAGTGTGTCATATTTCCAGAATTTTAAAGAGGGTTTAATGGTGTATTATATCATTTCTACTTTATCTTTTATTGTGCCATATTTTAAGATAGTCGTAAGAATGGAAGTTTTTTATACCTATATTTTACCTCATATTATATATCGTTGTGGCTATTCGCACGAACGTAATCGTGCGAATAACATTGATTATTCGCACGCATGTAACTTGACCAATCAGCGCTCTTGGTTGATGTAACCAATGAACTGTCCTGATATGTGCTGGCGCGGTAGGGATGAACAGGACATCGATGGACAATAACACTGCAGTGCATGACAATGGAACAGGAATTTGATGACTATGGGGATTTCCAGGGTTATATATGTTCAAAGGATATCTGCGGATACTTTTTCTATTTTTGTAATAAAGGATCCCAAAACCGTTGAAGCAGCAAATAAGCGACTAGATGAAGGCAGTACCCGATTCCATGAAAAGTTAAAATATGCCTATCTCAGATTGACGTGCAAGCATTACGGGGAAGCCCGCTCTAGTAAGAGTTGTGGGAAAAGGCCAAACCAAAGATATTCCTTATGCATTTTAAGAAAGTTTGCAACAAATCTTTTCTGAAATATAACAACAAAATCTTTAATTATTTCTCCGAATTTTCCCAGAATTGATCACATCTCTGATGTCTCTCATATTTTACAGATTTTGCTATTGATTTTGAAAAAGATAACCACTTTTTGAGAATCAGCAAGTTTTCATCGACCCAAATCTTGAGGGGGGGGCCGAGGAGGGGGGGCAAATCGACCGTGCACACCCAACACTGTGGTTGGGGCCATGGTTCACCTTCCCCGTCTACTCAGTACGAACACGTTCGGACGAATATAAATGTTTATTGGCAGTGCTTTTCTAATCACTACATGCTTACTTATACCCACATACACGTTTGTGCGAATTACAATGATTTGGTACGCCCTTCGTGTTCATAGTCACTGTCTATTAGAACGAGCATATTTGTGCGAATATCGACGCTTATTGGTACGCCAACGTGCCAATAACGGTTGTTATTGGCACGTGCACGTGCCAATAGCCACGACCATTATATATATACCCTGTTCCTGTCTGGTACAATTTTTTACTTGTAAAGGATTAGAAAAGAATTAGAGCCTCCTTGCGTTACTGTGCCAAAATTTGAAGTCTAGATGTTAACACCCTTATTAACCAAGTTAACAATGCAGCTATGAGAGATTTTAAAAGGCTTTCTCATAAAATTCATTCACTTTGTTCGAGCTGAAGTCAGTTCTTCAACATACTAATTATAATTTGAGAAATAGGACAATCACGTCGAAATTTCAAACTGTACGTTTTAAGAATTCTTTCGTTTACTGGGCTGCCATATTTATTCAGGGTGTTGTTCAACAAAACCTACTTTAATTCTTTTATTAACTTTTGATTCATTATTTGTACATATAGTACAGGCTATTTCAAGCTATATATCTTAACTTTTTTTCATATCCTATTTATAAATATACACTTTCATATATTTATACTGGATTTTAAATAAACTTGAAACTTTGAACAACTTAAAACTGAAAAAAAAGTAACAAAAACATCTTTAGGTGTAATATCACGAGCATTATTTTACTTTACTCATCATGTTGTCCTATAATTGCGTGAAGCCTTTCTTCTACTCACGATACAGTAGCTATATCAAATATGATATTTCAACCAGTATTAAATTATAAACTTGCACATGCTCATTTTCTTTGCATCTTATTATCCTAAGCCTTAAAAAGGATTCTCTATTGACAAACAATGTGACACTTCCAAACTACTAGTTGAAAACCCCATTTCAATAGTTTGCCCCTAACTTGAGATCTATATGGTTATTTAAATTTAACCTAGTTTGGCTGGCTAAACCTACAACTTCTCCAGGAAGTTGATCACAGTAGGTGATGTCATCAAGACAGCTACTCTTCAAATGCTTGACTTAGGGGAATATAACCTTCTTGTTGGTTTATCCTTGAACATGATACATTTTGAATGTTTGCTGAGCTGTCAAAGTTCTCTGTACTTAAAAAAGTTCTTTTGGGGGGCAAATATATTCTTGACCTCTATTGATAAATGATTGACAAACTGTAAAGAAATTTAAAGACATCAACTTCATGGTATATGATGGCTTACAGTAAATTTGAGATAGTAAAGGCATTAGTGTTCTTTAAACAGATAATGGTCATGAAGACCTTACTGATTTTGCTCAGTGGTTTAGTGAGCTACATAATTTAATCCATGGTTTGACCAAATTCTGCCAGAAATAGTAAGAATTACACTAGTAAAGGTGGGGAGGCAAATTGCTCATAGCAAGAAAAAATTTCCCTAACTTGGCGCATGAGTTAGAAGTTTATTGTTTGATTCTGCTAAATGGGTGGAATAATCCACGGAAGTGTTACCAAATTGGTGTTTCCTTGTTTCATAACATATGGCGATTTTGGCCTCTTCTGTTTTTGACTTTTTTTTACAATGTGATTAACAAGCAAGGAAACTGCAGTAACTATCAGTGCAGCTCCATATGTATGACACAGTATGCAAATTTAGCGGATTCGCCAAAATTAATGTTCACCACCATATCGTTACAGTGTAACGTAGACTATCCCTGATCTAATAAATACTAGTAGTAATAAGTTACATCTGTAAAACTAGGTAGGTCTTAGGCATGTACAGTATCACCGGTCAGTATCATGGTAGCAATATGTTTAGGCTAGTAGTATGACTAAGTAACAACTATGACTAACATTGTGCCTGCAGTAATATTAGAACTAGCCTTGTTATATTTATAATAACATTAACGCAGTTGAGATGTACGAATTACTGTACTTAGGCTAAGTTAGGCCTAACCTATCCACAACATTGACTGCAGTATAGATGACACTAAACAGGCCTTACTGACTTCAAATGAATGGACATCAGTCCACTTTTTAAACAAATATCATCTGTTTTACCTATTCTTTGCCCGACTTGAGTGGCAAATACTTGGGATTTTGTTATAAAAGACATCGTTTTGAATTTCAGGCTCTGTTGAGTCACAGGTTGTACATAATTTTCCTATTTTGTTTGCTTTGATTTTGCGTAAGTGTAAGTTAGAAAGGAGGCGTTTTAAATTACATAAATATTATCAACATTCCATCAATTATGCAACCACTATTTTATTATAGTAATAACAAATAACAAAATTGGTAATTATTATGCATTTAATTGCCTTTACATCATTAACCATTCCAAAAAATAAATGCCGCTTATCATGAGTAAGTTGTCTGGCAATAATAATAATAATTACGTAATCTTCTTGAAATAGCGATATGAATATGCATTTTCCAATGCCTTGACAACCCGAGGAAATTAACTACTTTCAGAAAGTAATTGAATACTTTTTACTCACCTTCTGATTGATATCAAATGTCTTGATTTATTAATTAATGTTTTTCCACATGAAGTTGTAGTCTGCTTTTCAGTGAATGCTCATTGGTTTTCATAGCGTCTAAGCTGATTTAAATGGTCAGAAATGTGCATCGAAAAATGGCTTTGAGTTACTTCGTTTCGCAGAACTAGGCCATAACAATATTACTGGGCCAAATACTGTTAGTTCTTGGCCCAAGAACTTACTGATTAGTGTGTTATTTCATTGTAATTAATCGTTTAGTTTGGCTACTTCGAATCAATATAGGTAAACGTACTGTGTTTTGCTGTCTTTTCACAATATAGGCTTGGTAAATAGCCTAACTTATGGCATAGGCTAGAAACCCTTCAGAGCAGAAAAAAAGGTAGAAACTAGAAGTAGAATCACACTTTGAATGTGATGCTGATGTTATTCTGACTCTGACTGAGCCTACGTAAGTGTAGGCATAATGAGAAAGGAAAAGTCATTAACCCAGTCTAAGTTAGGTATGGATGGCACATAGGGAGTCACGCCAGTGTCAATGAATCACAGGAGCGGTCTATGACCAGAGTATAAAATAACAGGTGAAAACGGCTAAATTCCTAACAATGACAATGTATAGTCAGTATTGCTAATTTCGGAACACTGCCAATTTCGGACACCCCTAAGAAATGCATGATTTCACCATGACAACCTACAGGAAGAGCCAAATTTCACCAAAAAGTACGAAATGACCCGTGTGCAAGTAAATACTTACATATTTGTCAATAAAATGACGGAGATCTATGAAGTCTGTTATAATTACTGAAAGAGCAACTGCGCCACCAATTTTATCACCAGCGCCACACTGTGGGACTGTGTGTCCGAAAATTAGCAATACTCTAGCAAAGAAATACCAGTTCCACAATCACAAGAATCTTCTTGGAATACAACGTGAAAACAGTTTGCAGGAAAGAAAGTTTGGCCGTGTATCGTAATATAACACACTTCTCCCACCATATCAAGTATATTTTCAGGTGATTTATACCAGAAGATATAGTTTTGGGGTGTTTTAAGGCTTAGGTGTCCGGAATTAGAAGTGTCCATGCTACTAGCTAGCTAAAAGTATATGACATAGACATCAGTGGGAGTGTCAAGACACAAAATTCATACTGTTGAAAACATTTGCTCAAGTTTTATCTACCTTATTGATGGTTTACCTCAAATCAGATTTCCTTGCTTCAAGATGAGTCGTTTATATGATACAGTAGCACCATCAGTTATTGATGAAGAAATGCTCTTGAAAGCTATAGATGAACAAGGACCAAAAGAAGAGGCAGGACGGATAGCCAAGGAGGAAGAGACAGAGTTTGCAGACATAGGGGCTCTCAGATTAGATTTCAAAAGTAAGTTGAGAGAAGATAATTAGCTTACTTGAATGTTAATTTCCTTAAGTCAAAGATCAATATTGCTTGAAGAGGCAAGGGAATTTGTAAAAATTTCTCAGCATAGCATCTGCGTTGAATGCAGTTTTTGTAAAAAATGAATTATTGTATCTAATCTTAGAAGTAATTTATGTTTGGGCTTTGGAATATTCCAAATGCTGCCATTTTCTTCATTTTGTACATGCCGATTGTAGTGTATCAATAATTGTAGATATACTCAGCGATTCACATACTCTTTGTATCTAGCATAATTATCTAGTTTCGTTTCGTTTATTCCAGTATAAATTGCATAAAATACAATTCATAAATGGGAATATGGTGAGTATAATAAATAAAATGTTATGTGCATTCATAAAATGTATAAAAGTTAGGAATCAGTAACCCAATTAGGGAATAAAATTTGTGGAAACTATACAAATTACATCAAATCAAGTCATTTAAAGTGTCATGTTGAATAAAAATAGATGCTCTGTATACAAACGAGTTTCTGAAAACTTGCACTCTATATTTTGGTGTTGTACTAGATATGTTATGATGATTCAAAGAGAGACCTTAAAAGCACAACTTAAACAAAGACAAGCAGCCTACAAAAGTCAGGTGTCTTCTCATTTTAACCATTATTACATACCAGTATGTAACACCTAGATGCTGCTAGCTGATCATCGTCTGCTAAGGATATTTCATTCAAGCCAGTTTCTGAAACCCCGAATGTACAGTATGGTTGTATCTATGGCAACATGATGGTGGGTGTGAGACGACCCACCCCCTACTGTTTGAGCTAAAACCTCTTCTTGCTAGTCACAAAGATTTGAAATATACATAACATATTATTTGTCATGGAATTGTCATTTGATCAATGTGAGGTATGAATTTTATTTCTATTAAACTAAGCAACCTTGGAAAATAATATAGTTTAATACTATGTATGGCAGTTCATTGTAAGTATTAATGTAATTTCACTTTAAATGAAAAGGGATTTAGTCTGTGACTACAGCATTCATTGTTAAGCGTCATTCTAAAGCCTGTGGTCTCAGATTGCTCCTGATCACCATTGCATTCTCTTCTACAGACATATTAAAAGTTGACAATCTTTGGGAATTTACAAGCCTCACCAAGCTTCAGATGGATAATAACATCATAGAAAAAATAGAGGGCCTGGACAGTCTGGTGAATCTGGTTTGGCTTGGTATGTAAAATGCAATCTCACTGTGCTGTGCAGGGGCGGACTGGGGCCTTAATTGCTACTGGTTCAGTGATCCAACAGGCAGCACTAGGGCAAATTTGGCACCTCAGACGAAATTATCATCTCTCATGGCTCAGAGTATATTGGTGCCTTTTGGCATCTCAACTGGGTGTCTTTTACAGCACCTTTAACCCAGAAGCGCATTGGGTCCATGCCAGTAAACCAGATATTCCAAACCTCCCCATGTACTATGTGAAGATGTTCAAGATATTTTCAAGACAGGAACCACATTCTGTTTGTACAATCTTAATTGAATAATCTGGTTTGACTTTGTATGTGATTCCAGTCCCACTATACTGTGTGGGTGGAGAAGAGCACCATCTTTTGATGCTATTTTCAGGTGTTTTGTAGCTTAATTGTAAAATAAGTCACAAATAATGCATGAATTTGAAATCAAACTCAAGGAGGAATTTTAGGAGAGTAAATAATTCAACCTGAAAATTAAAATGGCTTTTCTTTTCCAGATCTTTCCTTTAATAATATTGAAGTTATTGAAAACTTGGAAAATCTTACCAAGCTGGAAGACCTGACCCTTTATAACAACCGAATCTCCGTCGTTGAAAACATGGACACACTCACCAGACTTCATGTTCTATCCATAGGCAACAATAGCCTGTCATCATTAGAAAATGTAAGTGCTATCTATCTCTCTATCTGTCTGTCCGTCCATCCATCTGGCTGTCCATCTATCTATCTGCCTTTTCTGGAAAGTTTCAATCAAAGAATTTATTAATTTTTAATGTTTCTTGATCTTCCACAGTTAATATATTTAAGGAAGTTTAAGAATCTTCAGACAATCAATTTATCTGGCAATCCATTCTGCGAAGATCCTAACTACAAAGTGTTTGTCGTCGCCCACGTCGCGTCTCTGGTCTACTTGGACTTCAGGTTAATTGACGAGAATACAGTGAGTATCGAAGTTTCAATCATTTTACTTTTACGTCTCATCATTTATGAATTTTATTTCAAAATAAATGTTTGGAAAAATCTGTAAATTTTAGATTGCCTTTTGCAGATCTATGCTCTTGTTAATTAAGTGAATGGATGATAAAACTCTAGAATGGAATAGAACCATTAATTATCTGAGCAGGTGGGGGGGGGGGTGGGGGAGGTTGGCAGAAACCAGAACAATGTTCAGTGGTGCAAGTAGTGCCTGTGGCGGCACAACATTAGGCTATTAAGTCCAAATTAATCAGTATGGTCAGATATTGCAATAACAAGATACCAGCCCACCAGCAACTTAAATTGTCCTGATTTTCTAAAGTTCTTTGTGACATTCAAAAATATGACTGGTGTGATGATACGAAAACTAAATAAAGTGCATGTTATATTCATCACTATACGTGACCGTTTCGGAAGCACAGTGCAATGGTTTCCAACTCACAAGTATGATATGATTGATGGCCACATTGTAGCTTCACAAGCTTGGCAGGAAAAGCTGTGAAGCCCTCCTTAAAGTCCAAAATTTTCTTCAAAGGGGAGGGAGGGAAGCAGAGTCCCCATTTTCGACCAAAGAAACGTGGAAACCCAATAAGTATGAAATCCATTGGTGTCCAGTCAATACCCACACCAAACTTTTTGGTGAAAATGATTGAAAAACTTTATTTAGGGTAATATTTGGTATATTCAGTGTCTTTCCCCTAGTATTCTACAGCTTTCATGAAATAAATCCAAGAAATTTTGAAAAATAAAGATGGACTGTGAACTTAACAGACAGTTAAATTGGTTAACTTTTTGCAGAAAATGGCAGCTAAGGAGCAGTACAGATACGCCATAGAGGAACTCGTAGCAGATGAATCAAGTGCTGAAAACAAAAGACTGGATCGGGAGGCTGGAGAAACTGAATTCAACAAACAGAAAGTATGTTAATTGTCCAATATATCAGTCCTTTGTGATGTATCAATTTTCACTTGAAAAAAAAAAAAAATTATCTTTTGAAGAAAATATTTTAGCAGGTTTGAAATTTCTACATAGCTTGCTTATGTATTATCGGACAGATTGTGTATAAAGAAATCTGCAATACAGTTGATTTTTTTCCAGACACTGGATTATCAGACCTAACAGTTCATTTTTTTTTTTACTAAAAAGTAAAAGACAAAGTAAAAAATAATGCAGGCACAATATGAAGACATATTTTTCATGGAAACATTCTTACAGAAGAAAACTTAAATTTTTTTTGGTCCTTCAAGATGTCCCTCCTTATCTGTATGTTTATGTTCTTCTGACCAAAACTAGAGAAACTTTGTCTTGTACAATGACATAGACTTAGACAGCACTTTTCACTTTCTTAATTTCCAGGCAGCCTATGTTGAGAATCTCAATGGACCTCATCTCTTTGAAAGCCTTTTCTCTGATGACCCAGAGGCCCAGAAGCTGGCCTCGTTACCTGGAGTCGATGAACTGCTTCTTGTATATCCTTTCATAGCTGCATAAAATAGATTCATTAAAAACCTTCTCTTCATGCATGCAAGATATGATAGTTTATCATTCATTAATAGTTTTTGCTGACTGGTTTCCACATGTTAAATCTCACATTCTATACTATCAAGAACTTGTAAGGTATGAGCTTAGAATCAGTATCACTTTTGACCAATGAGACATAAACTTATGTATTTGTGGAATGTTAAGTCTGTCTGCTCTGATGTCAATCTGAGTTATGAAAACTGAATGTACATAAACCAGAGACATTCCTTGTTTCCAACCTGCATGTTGCATGTTGACAAGAATCTCATAAACGAAAACTGCAAGTAAAATGAGCAATGAACTACCTCTAGCTTTTGACTGGTGAATGGGAATTGGAAATCTACATTGTTTAATATTTTAGAGATTTTTTTTTCTTTGCAGTCCAAACTTTTGATGTACTGTACTGCCTGAGAAGTGCAACAGTCTTTGCACTTAGTGTCTCAAATTTACAATTGCTATCACTGAGGCAGGACAGTAGCTCTTAAAAATGAACTATGTTTTCAGGCTGTCATGGGGGAAAAATCATGGTAGTATTATCAAATATAATTTAGTATGATTTTATTAACTAATTCAGTCTTCTATCTCTTTAAAATTTTCATA
>KN888540.1:8467-38326 GCA_000934455.1 Apostichopus parvimensis | reverse complement strand
AACAAAGATTTATTATGCACACATATCCACCCAAGAAAGTGCGCTCAAGGCACAAAAACTATATAAGAGATTGTTTTACAAAACTATCTATTATACTTCGTAATTCTTCAGTTGAAGTAATGTCCGAAAACTTCCTTTTGTATTTCCAGCTCTTAAAAACGCTTCAGTATTCCTAGCCATAGAAGGCAAATTCTACCAGACATCTGAAGTCATTTGGTCTAAAAGCACTAAGCTACTCCTTAGTCTTAGAATACATTAGTCTGTACCTGAAATTCCAGTTCAAGCCAGGACAACTTCAAAGCAGTTTCAGGATCCACTCTCCTGTCCATAGCAGCAAAGGCAAGTATGAGTGACTTCAGTGAATGTACAGCACTCTCAATTCCTGTTGAGTAAACAAGATTCAAGCAATTTGTTAATTTTAATTAGTTTGTTTATTTTTGTTCAAGTATTATGATCCTCCAGAATGCAGTTTTATAAGTTTAGATGGTTAGGAGAGCATCACATCAGTTTTTCTCAGTTACAAGTTTTGGCAAGATGTGATCATATAGCTCCTTGATTTTGGAGCCAGCTATAAATAATGGTGACTGACTGAAGAGAGATCAACACATCAGATGTGTTTGTTATTATTACAAAATGTAGCTACTTCATTGTAGAAGACTGGCTGTAATACACTGTATATTGTCAATTTATCATATAAAACCTGATAAAGGCATACAAAAGTTTAACACTAAAGTTAATGGCAATTTTGTAGTTACACTAATCTACAATACCACTTTGAACATGAGCATATAAAATGCTCAAATGCTTTTCTTTAAGTGCAAGGAGCTACTCTGAAGTAGCTAGGCAATATGAGGAGTGTAAAATATAACATTCTCAAATGAAACAACCTTAATTTTAATGACAGATACTACTGAAGCACAATATAACAAAAACAGCTCGGCAAAACCATTGGGAGATATGATAACCTTGACATCCATTCACATGCAACACTAAAGACTTGACCAAGTGTAAAACTTTATCATTTATAAACTATAAGGTGCTTGCTAAGCTACTATGACACATTTTATTTGCACAGCTGAATATATTTCTAGTCTGCAGAAGTCATTACCTACAAGAGCCCATTCGTTGTGTGACCTCAAATGACCTTTAAGGTTCTCTAGTGTTTCCTCTGTTATAGTAGGAGATATGATAGATGTGGTTGGTTTGATATCTGCTGAGTATCTGTCATTGAACCAAAGAATAACAGGATCCCAGTGGTTGGTTTGTAACTCTGCCAGCTCTGGTGGTTCATCCAACCTAAAGCTGGTGGTTAAAAAATATATATATAGTCAAAGGACAGGTGACAGATGAGATTCTGTTGGTAAAGTCCACTTTTGCTTGGACTGTTTTCTTTTTATCTTTTATTTACCTACCTTGTTTAACTGTTTAACATGTATATATATACAAGTGCAAGCAAGTCCTCTAATCTTTAAGGAGAAATATTGTTTACGTGCTACTGTACGATTGTGCAATATCACTTTGATATTTTCTCATGGTTTTTTTTAAACTGAGTGTTTCCAACACTGAAAACCTTCCAATAAGAAGCCTTGATTAAATAAACACATTTGTTGTTTTGAAGTAAACTACAGTTGTGTGCTGACTATTTAATCTATTCTGGAGTCGTTTTGTGCTTCTTTTAACGCTACGTAGTTCAGTTGACTAGTCGTTTTGTGGCTACAAATCACATCTCTGCGTTCGTCTCTGCCAATAGATTCATTGATGAATTATTCTAGTCATATAAATATAGGGTCAAAATGGAGATAAAATGGGAGTATCAAAGAAAACAAACCCTTGGTGACCATTTTATGATTCTCACTGAAGTTTTACTAACATTGACTCGGGAGAAGGTGAGAACTTTAAACATTTACGACAGCATATATTTAATAATCAGAGTCCTGAAATATTTAAACGGGAAGGTGAGACAACCACTACTTATGTATATGAGTCTATTACATTCAAGGAGACATTATGCTCTGTAACTTACCATAATGTATCTGTCTCCAGAAAACGTAAGACGGACTGAATAACTGTCTCCTTGCTTCTTTCTGTTGGGTTGTCTATTGCAGTATTACATAAACTGGTCTAAAATAAGGAATAGAAAAATACTTGTACAAAAGCTGCTCTGAAAACAGTACAAAACAACAAAGTATTACAAACAATGGTCTGTCAGTAATTACTACAGAAGGTAACTATACAATTTTTAAGCATGAGGGCAACATATCACAATGCTATCAGTAATTGCTTATAGATTTATGATCATTTTGTGTGTTATTGTAATAGAAATAAAGACTTACTTCTATGAAAGATTCACAGGTCAATGAAAAAGCTGATGAACGTGGTCACCAGGTGAAAGTTAGAAAGATATTTGCCAGTGGTAAATATGCCACTGGGTATTAGATCGAAAGATCTCACATTAAAGCAAAAAGACACCATGTGGACTCATAAACCAAAGGTTAAAATAAAAACCTTACATCTACTTAGTTAGAACAACTTTTTTTTTCTAAACCTGTACTTTCAGTTCATGCTTCAAAGCACTTGAGATGACAGCGTGAATATATTGGTTCTATTGCATATCAGTCGGGAACTGTTCATACTGCCAGTACAAGTGCTGCAATGCATGATATGGGAGCACAGAATACAGTACCAGTATTGGCATATTAGAGAATTGGCCCAACAGGCTGCCTAAATACTTGATTAATACACCTTGGGCCTGTTTCACAAAAATCGACTTACGCACACAGGACTTAGTGCTGTGCGGACTCGGCTTACACTAAGATGCGTCTTAGTAAAGCACTGTTTGGATCTCAGAGTTCATTGTCCACCAAAAACCAAGTCATGATTAATCCGACAATCCCTTTGAGCTAATCCTGATTTACATTCAGTTAACAATCAAATTCTTACCAAGTACATTGAATGTTTCTTGATCATCTCCTTTTGGCTGTCCCACTCTGTTGCCACGGCAACTGCCAAAGGTTCTGTTGGTACCCTGAAAAGCGTGCCTAAAGGTGTCTTCAGCTTGTTCTTGTCTAGGTTTATTTCAAACAAGCCATCGGCCTTAGATATGCTGACATTCTTATAGAATTTCTTTGGATCTGTTATGGATTGAAAGAAACTTTTAATAAAGCAAGAGGGGGTAAAAATTCATTTTCGTCAATTATTAAAGTCAAAGGAACACATCCATGGGCAAAACTAAACTCTTGTACTACCAGAAGCTGTAGCAAAACAAATCCATAAAATGCAATGGTCAGTACTACACTGTTACCAAAACTAAACCCCAAACAGGCAACTGATCAAACAACTTCAATTTGCACACCTCCCAGCAGCTCTTCAACAAAATAAAGTTTTTTTTAAAGGATGTAAATGAAGAAAAAAAGGTTTTTAAAGACTTCAAACATGAAAACAAAGGTTTTTAAAGGTCCAAAATGAAGTTAATTTGTAACATACTCACCACCTATGCCCATTTTGACATCATCTGTGGCCCTTATTTAAAATACCTGACTTACATTAACTGTTGTTTGTGAGTCTGTTTTGTATCACTGCATGAATCATGCCTAGCTGTCCACAAAACCTTGATGGCCACTGGTAGCATGACTCAATACAATATTTCTACTAAATCTTTAAAATATTTTTTTTAACTTAAAATAAAAATAAAGGTTTTTAATGGCTTTAAAGAGTATTTTTGAAAAATAAAGAGCTGTTTTGAATTAAAGTTTTTTGAAAGGTTTTAAAGATTTAGCTGGGAGGTCTGAATTTGACTTCAATAAAAGAAATGCATTACTTAGAATCCCATCAAAAACACAATCTGGAAGCAGATAATGGTGATTGCTTGAGGTTCATTTTCTTATTTGTGACATTGTAAGTATAAACCAATTTCTGATATCTGTCACAAAGAGGATGATCAGAAATTTACTATTAAAAATTGTATTATTGAATATTATGTCAACTCCATATACCTGATCAACAAATAAGGAGCCAATAACATCAGCAATACACAAAGATAAGTTTTACCAAAAATGTCTTCAAATCAAGCTAACATACATACATTCACATTTACAGACATAAACAGTCATACCTCATTTTAAAAAAACATACATATATTATATCTTTTGAATATTTTTCAGGTATAATATAAAAACTAGCAGAGAGATACAATAAGGACAACCCCTGAAATATCTAGAAAACTTCCTTACCTTTGAGGAACCTTTTCATTTGAATGGGGACTTGATGCTGTACTTGATTTCCATGTCTTGAAAGCACTGTCCGAAAGTTAGGTATAAACAATTTTTGGAAGGCCATCGTGATTATATTTTAACCTTCATTAATCAGCATATGACTGGATGACTTCAGAAATTAAATTATGGTAAATACTATGACAACTGCAACTCCAAACATCTAGTCTGTAGAAAAGGAATACAAAGATTGTAAAGCACTTGATTTTTGGTAATGTAAAGATCAAATTCATAGACAAACATACATTTATGTAAATAACTAGAAAGATCTTGCATGGTTCCGTACTGCATGTTTTATTTCCACTATTAAACCTCAATCTTATTGCAACACAAGCAAGAATCAAACATATTTGTATGTGTATCCAGGCTGTGCTGTAATTATATGAGATAAAATGCCAAGAGCAATGTGTCTGAATTGATCTTGTGCTGTCGGTAACTTGGTCGAATTCCTATCACCAAGAACATATGTCAGTTTTAAATTAAATTCCTTTTTTCTCAAAAGCAGAAAATTAACCACCAAACTAAATGGAATGAATAGGGCGATTCCTTTGGTAAGTCCACTCTCAAGTAAATTTTATATTGCATATGACCTGTACTATTGTAGTCTGCAAGTGTAAGCTTATTTATTGGTCTATGCAAGGAGATTGAGATAATAAAATACCATTTTATTCCTTTTCTCAATTACAGTTTTATCACGTGCAATACCAAATACAAATGAAACAGACTTGGAATCTACGGCGATACTTCAGTAGTGTGAAACATACAGACGTAGGCTAGGCTTTGCCTAAATTTAAAGCCTGGGTAAGTTATGTGTTGTAAGCCTAACGAACGTATCAAGGGGCTTAGCGCTGGCTGAACGTAGGTTCCATGTAGCCTCATCAAACGTTCCTTTTCTATCATTTACGTTTTCGAAAACCTTTTGAGCAATCAAAGGGATGAGGTCCTCGTCACTAAGCCGGGCGATAAGTTTCGTGAAAGTTCATTGACACGATCACACTAGCAGTACAACTCCAATTTCTGAACTTTGGATTTTCACATGCAATCCCTGTGTGCTATGTTGCGCAATTGTTACGGTAGGCTCCGCCCACAAGCTACAACTTACAAGTACGGGTGCATGACAGTTATAGAATCACGACACACGGATGATACTGTGACTTCAAAATGCCAGGCGAAGTGAATATATACCCGTTGCCTCCTCAAAATTCTGCTCAGCCAGGACTAACAAGATCCTTACTGTATGGTGGATCTAAATTTAGAGGTCATCAAAAAAGCAAGGGCAACAGTTACGACGTTGAAGTGGAATTACAGGTAATGACAGTCTGCTGCTGTTCACGTACCACAGTACCAGTACCGGGTGGTTAGGTGACGTCTCGCTACTGCAAATGCATGTTAGGGTACGGGATTTTTCCATTCGCGTACCTGGACTCAGTCTGGGACTAGTGCAGTGGGAGAATAGTTCTTTCCAATTTCAATGTACTACAGTTGGCCTAGGTACTTGGCTAAAAGAAGATTATGGCATGTTAACCACAAAATTACGTCCATAACGTGGATGTGGATTAGAAGTAAGAAAGGAGAATACAAAATAATTGGAGACACAAAATAAAGCGAACTGGTTACAATTTGCCCTCGGCCGTAGCCTATGCCTAACTAATGATGTGTGTGATGTTCTTCTGCACAAAAACCAAACTGGAACATGATCAGTTTTTGGTAATATATAATTGCATTGCCTCAACTATTGCAAACCTTTACTATGGTAATGGTGGACTGTGATGAGTACATTTCTTTGCTCTGAAATTGTATTTCTGTAGCAATCTTTCGACAAACTGCCTACATTTTCTGTACAAAGTGGCTATTCTTACGACGAGTTGTAAGAACAATTGCCGATTACGCATGCGCAGTTGCTATTTTACAACCAGGAGTACTATTTTTACAACCATGAGTAACAATAATTTCCAGTTAGGGTTAGGGATAGGATTAGGGGTTAGGTTTAGGGTTAGGGTTACCCTTACTACACGCACAGTTGCTTTATTTACTTTACTGCGCATGAATTCGCCGATGTCGTAAGAATAGTTTATAGATAATTGTTACGACTAGTTGTAAGAATAGCCACGGCCTTTTCTGTAGCTTCCCTCTCTTCCCCTTTGTTTTTGTGTTATTGATAATATAATATCTGTTGCACCATTGTGGTGACACGCAGCTACACCATGTCGTACATGTAGCACCCCATTTTAATGTACAGTAACACAAAATTAACGTCAGATCTTATCTGCAGTATCCCTTTGGTGCCACAAAGTTTTGTCCGGTTTGCTACCTATTGTTATTGTATGTAGATATCTGTTGCACCCCTTTGATGATAATCCATTCTGCCAGGTCATATCTGCAGAACTATTTTGGTACCGCCCTGTTGTTTGCAAATTCACCAGTTACACCGTACAGCTACACTATATGCCAGATGTACACATGCAGCACCTCTTTGGTAAAATGGCATACTTAGTCATTGCCCATTTCTGTATGCTTTATCTCTTCATTTATTTGACAGCATGTGGATGAAGAAAATAGCTACCTATGTGGGTATCTTAAAATCAGAGGCCTTACTGATGAATATCCAGTCCTTGTGACATTCTTTGAGGGTGAAATCATCAGCCAAAAGTTTCCTTTCCTGACAAGAAAATGGGAAGCAGATGAAGAAGTTGATCACAAACACTGGGTAATACTTTAAATTCTGTGAACTTAAAAACTACTTTACAAAATGTTATATTGTCTTGCAAACTTGTTGTTTAATATGAGGCTTACCACTGTAAATCCTTTGCATAGAATTTTGTTAGGAAAATATAACTCAAGTCCTTAATGTCATGAACATTGGTCAAGGTGAAAGACAGAAAAGTAAAAGAGGAATTAATATGCAATAGTTGCTTTTTCAAATCTTCATTTCAATCTCATTTATTACAGAGCCAGTTCAAGTCCTTTTCCCAATTTGCAAAGACCTTTAACGAAGACAAATTCAGCTTTGATGAGTTGAATAGATCTGATTATGTTTTCATGAGGTGGAAGGTAAGAAGTTTGGCCTTTGGTTACCATGACAACCTAAGAACAAGTGGTAACAGTGACATGATGAGGTTTCAACTTCAGTTATCGTTACAGTCAATGTTTCTGCTGGAAAACTAGAACCCACCGTTGCCACGTTTTTATAAACTGTACAGTTTTCATGTCCTGCTTCAAAACACTTGTACTGAAAGTATTTGCAGTATGAATATCACATTTCTATCAGATAAAGGTTAGGAAGTGTTCACACTGTTAGTTTGATAGCTTTGAAGCATGATAGGAAAATCCCGTATAGAGAGGGCAAGCATTAGAAGACTGCCTCAACTTGCTGAAACAAGGGAAGAAGCTGTAAATATATGAATATTAAATCTTCTGTGATCAATACAGACAATTGGCCAATTTTCGAGAACTAAAGAATGACAGCAATTTAAGAAAGAGCTTTTTTCTAAAACTGCAAACACTTTCCAAGTAAATTATAAGACCTGGACTGCTACTAAATGTTCTTATAGTCGGTCACATTTTAAAGTGAATGTTTTCCCTAAAGTTGTCCATGAAAGAATATTAGTCATAGTACATCATAAATTAAATTCTTTAGTGTTTGCCAAACGATTGAAAAGCTACAGTAGCTTCATTGTTGATTGATCTCTTCTAAGTCATAAGTGCTGTTATTTTTGCCAGGAACATTTCTTAGTCCCTGATCACCGAATAAAGGACATTACTGGAGCTTCATTTGCTGGGTTTTACTACATCTGCTACCAGAAGTCAAAGGCATCCATTGAAGGTTATTACTATCACAGAAGCTCAGAATGGTAAGTACACCCCTCTTCTACCCACCAACTTCTCTTCAAACCACCGTTTCCTCCCCTCCTCTCACTCACACACCTTCAAGAACAAAAGGAAAACTGTTCATAGACCTGTGATTTTGGCTGGGATATTCAACATAATTTTCCATATGGGCTCTCTTCAATGCAGGAGACTATATCAAATAAACGTAAATTCTTTGTCCTTCTGAGTTTAGCAAAATATGATTTTCAAGCGAGTTAAAAAAAGATTCTTTAGTAACATCAACACTAGATATGTCTCATGTAATTTTGCCTTTAAGTCAGTCACACAATTAATGGAGACAAAAACCCTCCTTTAGCTTCATATATGACAGAGATCATGGTGAAGAACAACTCCATCAAACAGCTGAGGATAATCTTGCTCAGTTCGGGAGATGTCATAGCTCTTAAAAGTCATGTCTGGGAGCTGTGATTGTGTAATTCTGAGATGTCATGAAAGCTAAACTAGGATCAGAAACCTTTCCTTTCCCCTTCCTCCATTTTCTTTTCATATTTTCAAAGTGGAAAATAAACATTGTAATAAATATACAAAAACATAAGTAATTGAAGCACATGTGGCTCGATGATGTTATATTTAGACTTGATCAAGTCTTCAGCTTTGTGTGTGAAGGAAAATTAAAATCTCCCAAATCTCCCAAATGTGATAAGTTTTAACTTAGCTTTTTTGCAGAAGTATTTTGCAACAGTTATCCCTATCAAGAAGACCAATAATGATGGTTTGTGAGTTTTTGCCTCCTTTAACTGTTTGGGTGTGTTGTTTCTTTCTTCAAATACAGGTATCAATCACTGCATCTGACACACGTGCCAGATCACAGTGCACCCATCTATGTGTTTCGCTGAAGAGAGACGCCAAATGGACGTTAGCCCACGTTGCTTGCCGTAAGAAAGACAGGTAGTCGGTGTGTGTTCTCTACCAAAGCAAACAGATTGTTCAACATCCGTCTGATAGTTATTGTAGCAATAATGTGTGCTGTGCTCTTGAAATAACCCGCCTGACGTACACCTGAATCAATTGTCGAGATGGACAAAAGGAAACAGTAAGTTATGGGTTTTGGTGCTTTAGGACAGAGAAGTCCAAGACTGGTTAAGAGCAGCAGAGTTGTGTAAATATTCCAAAGAGTATATAAACCACTTCATGAGATGAGGATGCATGTATTTACCATGTACGAGGTAGATGATGTCATGCAATGTCATTGGAGAAAGTCATGCAAGAATCAGACTGTGACAGTTATACACTGTACTGACGATATCGATCACAAATATATCATATATACACTTTGAGGCAAGGGTTATCAATAAGCAACTTGTGGCCAGCGAAAGATTGCTGTGCGGCCTGTGAAGAAAGATCGTCTCACGATCTTGTTTTATTTGTGTTATTAAGGAGCCTTTATTCCTTAGTAGTGAGCATCCTTACCAGCCTATCATTCATATTGCTCAATTTAGGTTTAGTAAGATTTTTAATCTCTCTGGCCCTTTTTTACTCGGACCGATGTTTCTGTCTGGCCCGAGGAGAAACACTGCTATAAATTAAACAAAAGAAGTGAGAAAGCTAAAGAAATCTATCGAAATAAAAGCTAAAGAAAAGATAAGAAATTATGGTCATGGTTCACCATGAATATTGGACCACACCCAAAGACTCACCGCTTAATTTATGGTAGCTGGTTATTAGAGAGAACATGAATGATAAATGGAGTTGCTACTTCCTACGATCTGCCCAGTTCCTTGAACATCTGCAAAACAAGGGTTAACTAAACTAAAACCTTCACTCTTTCTTTTTTAACTACTTCCAAATTGACATTCATAAATAATCCTAATTCTACAGCAGGATTTGAAAAGTCTAATTGGTATGTACCCTATCACTCTGATAGATGTGATTGGGGGTTAGTTGGGGGTTAGTTGGGGGTTAGGGTGTATTTGACCTTCAGATGTTGTAGCACACTGTAAGCTACAGACTACAATGTTCGAATTCAAATTCAAATCAACTTTATTTAGCACCAAACATGAGTAAACATTTTGTATACAAAATAAATTGTATAAAAACAATGTTAAGAATGAATTAGAGGAGGCAAAGCACAAAATATGAAAGGTGTGATGAAAGGATGAAAGCACAAAAGAATAAATCCTACGAAGAATATATTACTAGATGCACATTTATTGCCTGTCTGGTAATCCTGTCTCTTTGTTGATAGCATTGTGGAAATCTTTGGGTCGCGTGATCCTCCAAGCGTTCACATTACGATTGTGATCACCCTTGCGGGGCCAGATCCTCCCTTGCGTTCTCAATTGTGAACAACAAGTCCTAATAGATCAATAAAGTCTGATTATGTTGTCAAAGGGTTTTGCTCAAGGTTTATAGAGACTGAAGTACAAAATAAAGAAAAACAGCAGAGAGAGTTGGTTTGCGACGTCCTCCCGTACTCTTTGCCTAACTTTAATTCACATGTTTCCAAAAAGGGTTATTTTCATGAGTTTTGCACAAAGACATGGACTTGAATAATATCTATGCTATATTATCTATGATGAAATAGTTGACAGTAATGGTCGTTAGGAAGTTTTCAATAAAGTCCAGAAATCTCACTGTACGTGATGCGTTGAAAGGTATGTTAAAAGGTATCTCCACTTTGGAATTAATTAATTTTCATGGTTGCTGCATTATACAGTTTGGTACCAGTTTGGTAAAATTGAGGATAAATCTAGTATTATATTGCAGTTATGAATTTGTTTGGTTTTCTTAATCAACATTGAATCATAAGAGATATCCAAGTCGCTAGTAGCAATTGGGAAGATATTTCTACTAATTAATTTGTTAGCATTAACACTAAGCAGTAATTCATCCTTTTGACTGTGTGTCTTGAGTAAGACCTAATTCCAAAGGAAATTTTCTTGTTTGACAAAATATTGACAACGATTTCAGAAAATTAATAATCTACTATTGTTACCAGGTGTATACTTCAAGTGAGTGGGTTGTTCTTTTAAGATCCCATGAAAATAGTTCTTTCATTTTTTTGTTTTGATATCATCTTTCATGCTTTCTCTACTTCACTCGATTTGGGTCTGTTGCAAAAATGTTTCTTTCTTTGCTTTTACTTTGAAAAGTTTGCTCAATTAATTAGTGGCAGTAAGAAATGGATGTCTATCCAATCGTACACAATCTTGCTCATTTAAAGTGGATTTCACTTGAAAAAATATCTACAACCATGGAAAGAGATCAGTCACCATTTTCAGAAAGTAGAAACAAGGTGTCCATGATAGCCCTAGACTTTAACAATATTAACATGTATAGGAGAAACAGCATGACCTCCAAATGACTCTCCCTATGACAGAATTCAATTCTTTTAAATTTGGTGGTATTGTTTAGGGGATAAAATTGTATTAAATATAAAATGTTTTCTGATTTCATCATAATTTAATGAATAAATTAAGAACCAGCACATTCAGTGGCGTCCTCACTTCAAATGAATTGCAAATCCGTGACTATATTCAGCAATGTCTAAATGTTCATCTTGTGGGAGTCATCTTCTTGTTAATGTAATTCATGTGCTGTCAACAATACTGAGCTGTTTTAGTTAAAACAGTAAATTGTCCAATTCAATTTAAGGTAAAATGACAATAAAACTAGGGAGCAATCATGGCTTGTATGCAGAACCAGAGAGGAGAATGAGCTTTCACTTGACAGTGTAGAATATTCTTTTTGTCTTCCAAACTATTGTTACTTTTTTTTCTGGCCACTGGACTATTCCGATCTGTATGCGCTCCACTCACAGAAATAGAAGCAATTTGTCGGAACGCGGAATTTTAACTGCGAACAAGGTTTACTCTATGACTTACACCAGCTGTAAGTCTCATTTATCTCTCCATTTTAGATATTTTTCCATATTAAATTTTGTTAATACATTGCTTTCTTTCTTATTTGATTAAAGGGGATCAGTGTTGCCTCACAATTTTATTATGGTTAACAAATTTCTAGCAGTTTCTTCAACATTTTTTTGGAGTGGTTCTTCATTTCTTTGTTATTCCCAGCTGAGGAGGACGGTTAAAATTAGACCCATTACCTGTCTCAATGAAGTAAGATGTTCTGTAGGATAGAGTTAAAGCAAGAGCTAATAATTGTGCATAAAGTGACCATGTTTGTCTTTCTAGTATATATCTTTTGGGGGGTATCGCAGATAGCTTTACAGGTTGGATTCATTGCACCAACCTCAAGAAAACAATAATATATATATATATATATATATACGTTTAAATTTTATTAAAATTTAAGTACTAATCTATAGTCAAGTGTTCTGTATAATTTTGCATTCGACAAGTCTTGCATTCCTATGGGAAGGGTTTAAAAAACAAATCATTGATGTTTACAACCGATGGTAATATTGAACATGTTGCTGTCATTGCAGGCTGGTAGATAAATCATAGATAGCTTGATTTTGGGGTGACTGTAAAGCCAAAGGTATAAACACCTGTGATGAAGAGAAAGTTCACTGGTTGATGTTGGCATATTCCACACAGTCATGGCCCAAAGACTTCTGAAAATGAGCAAACCCCACAGACCCTATTGTGTAGAATAACATTTAGAAGCCTAGCAGGAATGGTTTAGATGAAAGGTGCTTTGTACAGAATAGTACCCCTGTATTGTGTGGTGGCCAAGAACAGAAAGAAAACGTGTTAGAGAAGCAATTGGCTCCTTAATGTGCTGGATAAATGGTCCATGGCCTGTAACCAAATCAAGTCCTCTTCAGTGATTGGGGGAGGGGGGTTGGGAGGTTGGAGGTGTTTATTAGGGTTAAATTACTCCTACTTCAAAGCCTGGCTCAGTTATTTGAAAACATGTGGCAACAGATTTATGACAACCATTTTCAGTGTTAACATCATGGCTAATGTTTAAGATGATACAAAAAGGGTTTTTTTTCCCGCCCGCCCCCCCCCCCCATTTCTATTGTCTCAGACTAAAGGTATGTTAGGGCAGATGTTTGTATATTACCAGTATTACGTTTCACTATCTCTTCAGGTGGCAAGTTGAAACATAAACACAGTATGGGTTGTTTGTCAGTAGCTTGTGTTATGTGCAAAACCAAAATAACAGCAATCCCAGAAAGTTAGTCACAATAGTCTAAAAGGATTA
Source organism: Apostichopus parvimensis (assembly GCA_000934455.1). Taxonomy (NCBI): domain Eukaryota; kingdom Metazoa; phylum Echinodermata; class Holothuroidea; order Aspidochirotida; family Stichopodidae; genus Apostichopus; species Apostichopus parvimensis. The sequence continues at coordinate 25,055 of KN888540.1, read as the reverse complement.
TGGTATGAAAAGGAACATTGTCTACTTAACAAAATGAAACAAAACGTTTTGTCAAAATTTTCAAATATTATATTGGGAACTATTGTACCATGACGAACACTTATTACAAACGTATGTCAGATCCTTGTTATGTTCACAGTAGACCAGAAATGACAAGATGGCTTCCAGTTGCCAACCTGCTTTCTGTGTTACACCAGTTGTTCTTGCGGTTATCAGATAGGGTAAACAGATGGCGCTATACACAATTAAAATACGGTAATAATCCTCTCTAAAGATTGAGTTCAAACAAGAGTGGTCAGGATGATTTTACTCGAAAGGTTTTTAACTCCTTTTTAGGTTTCATCATAAGTGGTATCGGGGAAAAAAATAAGGTACATGCAATGAGAGTTTGCAAGAAAAGTTTTACAAGTCATTTAAGTTCTTTTAAGTTCTTTTTAGCATTAGTGAACCAAATATCTGTTTCTATCTACATTTTATTCTATTATATTTATATCAGTTTATGAATGGCATGTTTTTTGCTAAGAAATATCAAAGCAGTTATATTTTACTTTTCTCCCATTATCATGTATTTTTGTGCTATCATTCTAGGGGTTGTTTCGGATGAGGAATGGGGGCTAGGCATCTGGGGAAGGTTTGACACACATTTAACATGACTTGTATTAGCAAACCTGCTTTGCTAACAGGGAAATTGGTGAGGAAGAAACTAAAGCATATTCAAGCTTCAACTTGCCATATTTAAAAACTCATAAAAAGTTTAATTTATACCGTAAGGGACTGTGAGCTTCTTCTTTTGCAATTACATTTTCTGAGACTAGTTAAAATAGTTCATTGATAATATTTTTGGGTTAGTAAAACGGGAAATATGAAGAAGTAACATTGTTAGACAAAGTGTACCAACTTTAATTTTCTTCCTCTTTAAGTAAATACTTTTTTTTTCATATATTTAAAATGATAATTTACTCTTCAGTTCTGAAGGCCTATGTCTGATTTATGTGAGTGCAAATGCAGCCTTTAATGGTTTAAATATTAATTAGCAGTTATTAAAGTAACAAGATATAGTGAAAATGGAATATCCAATGTTACGCTTGACATTGAAAAGTTTGGTCAAGCGTAGAAATATAAATCTTTGAATGAAACTTTGCATCTCGGCCGGATTAATTTGAACATTTAAAATTACAGAGTTTAATTCCTTTGTAGATTTCATGCTCACTGGTACTTTTCAATTCTGTTTATTTTCACTAACAGTACTTTTAATGTCATAGTAAGATGATGCTGAGATGAAGGCATGTTTTATAATGGTTCACGTTTCTCCCTTTTTTTCTCTTATTTTTTTTCCTTATCAAACAAGGCTTTGATCTTTTTCTTCAGATGAGTAAATGCTATAAATAGGTTACTTTCTAAGAATCTTATGATTGATGTGTTCAGAAATTTAACTTGAAAATTTTAGTAAAGTCAGAAGGGTCATTGCTAAATACATGTATGTATCTTTTGTGGTATAAACAAGTGCACACTTAGTGCTCAATACTATTTACTGTTCAACAAATATGCAAATTATCTTGAAGGGATGTAATTGTTTTATATGAAAAAGCAATAGTGTCATGTCAGCTATTGTTTTATACATACATATATGGAAAAGAGATGAATTGGAAAATGGCAGAATATGTCAATGGTCACCAAAAAATTCTTCCACTCAAAATCAAAGCACTTTAGCCAGAAATTTGTTCCCAAAATAGGGGTCCTATGTGATGTCTCCTTCTCCCCCTGCCCACCTCCCACTTTCCTCTTGCACTGTTATAACCCATTTAATGTCACCAATAGTACAATCATATTCATGTAAGCTGTTAAGAAATAAACTGTTTCTAGGTGAATCGTCAATAGAAATTATAAAACACATTTGAAAGAAAACAAGGAAATTTTGTGAGTATAATGGGATTCTAATTATTGACATCAGGATTGTGAGTCCCTTGCTCTCCTTATCAATCTTAGTTGATAGGGTCCTTCTAGAATCATTTTTTTCTTCACTGGGAAGTGCCAGTAGCTAGTTTTCACTCGGAGATTGCCAGCCAGGAAGGGAATTTGAAGAGAGACTCAGCTCTTTGCTCTGTTGTAATCTTTTTTGGGGGGGAGGGGGATGGGTGGACAGCAATTTTGTCTGCCACTTTCATATTCATGCTGATCTTTATGCAAATTACATCTTTGTATATAGAAACTAATGTATAGAACAGAGTATAGCAATATATTTACACCGAGTTATATAAATAAATATCTCACATTAATAATACTAACAAGGAAAATGTTTTAAGTTGCAGTACCTTATTTGACATTATTATTGATGTACACAATGTTAACTTTTGATATTTCCTTGGGCATGTATTAAAATCAAGAGTTTGGAAGTTTAGACACCTTCTCCTAGTCACACTGTCACTGTCCCCTCTTTGTTATTTATTAAAATATTTTGCAAGTTTAGTAGTAAGCTTAAAGGTAACTAACCATACATTCTGTTCTTTTGAGCTATTGTCATGGAAGCATGCAATCTATGCATGAATTCTGAATTGCAATCATTGGAAGATACACGAGTTAATTTCACTGCTGCTGTAACAACAACAGAAAGGAAATCTTACATGGAATGGAAAAAGTGTTTGCTGTAACGTTACGAAGCAGTTACTTTAAATGCTCCTGTAAAATACCTGCAAAGATTCTGGAAACCACATTTACCATGTACACCCCCATCTGAAAGTTGATGTGATTCAAGTTTCCATCGGATTCAAATTTCAGCACTGAAGTTCATATTTTGGCACTCCTGTCACCTGTGTTTTGGTCAAGTGCTTACTTTTTCTAATATCTCCAGAAATGACATATCTAACAGCATGAGTAATGTTTATAGAAAAGTTTGCTGGTTGTCCCATAGGCAACCTGGAAAGTCATTGTATGTTTTCCAAGCTGGAAAGTCGGTTGCCAAGTAAGCTGCAAAGTCGGTTGCCAAGTATGATAATAAATAATAGCATTACGATACATAACATGTTTTAGCATCATCGCTTTGAAAGAGAACAGAAAGAAACTTTTCTCGCTAACTCAGCTGCAATGTTGATTTTGTTATACAATGACAAAATCTAGCAGTTTTGGAAAATTCCAGACAACCCTGGATGGGTGCAGTAAGATGATTCAATTGAGTGAGTTAAAAATACCATGTGACTGCTGGATGGGTACAGTAAGATGATTCAATTGAGTGAGTTAAAAATACCATGTGACTGCTGGATGAGTCTATGGTCTGTCTTTAACATTAGTACCTTTGATTTTGAGGATGTGTTATGGGTTTAGATTATTGAGGTATGCCGGCAACATTTAACATCATGAACTATGTCTGCATTGTTTTTGCCTCAAAAAGAACGACTGTTATAACTATTTTTTATGGTAAAGAGTGTTTCTTTACAAATTATTGAATGAAAACCAAATTTTAACTTATTTGTATTAAAAATAAAAAAATTCAAAAAGTACCATAAAATTACCTCAACAGAGAAATAAAATGTTGTGATAAAAGTTTATTGAGTTCCTTTGTTTTATTTCTTCCTTTTATGTAAAACAAAAGCCATTAATTATTTTCAAATGTTCAGGATTCTGGGGTGACAATCAGGATCATGAGAAGCACAGAAAATACAGCAAGCTGAAACACTGGCAAAGTGTATATTAAAGAAACTCTTGGCAAAACCTTACAGATCTAACAGACAGGTATCACCAGGGAAGAGGGAAGTTAGAGCAGCAAAGTCTGGGGTCATTGAGGTAGCCCATGGGACATGGGATAAAAAATAATGTATTTTCATGATATAGATAGAGAATGCCTTTAGGCAGATTTTTAGTTTTGATATGTTTATAGTCCATGAAAGATTTATTTGTGTGCTATTAATACATCTCTAACTATTCTGGTTTTCAAGATATTCACTTTTAAAATAAACTAGATCTCTGGCATGCTCCTGTGTAATCAAACCATGTTGTTTGAACTTTAAATATAAAACAAAAGTGCACCCTTGGATGATAATAAATACCATCTGTTCTTGTGTCTGTGCATTCACATGTTTACCCATTGACAAATTGTGTTTCATCTGAGGAACGGATTCTAATGGTGTGCGAATTATTAGACTAGTCACTTTTTCTAAAATCATTTCTCAAAAATATAGAAATAGAATCTGGACTGATAGTACTGGTGTGTTAATTTAATAAATTCATCCTTTTACGGAATATGATGACCAACCTCAAAATGGGGCAAGTGACATAATCTTCTCCTGGGTTATTCCTGGCCCTGGACACCAGGTACTACAAACAGGTTGGAGTTTTTCCTGCATAATCAATGACCTCATTATTATTGTAAACAACCAAGCCAATCTGATTTACATAGACCTTTCAATCTCTACAACTAGACCCTCATGCAATTCAACTTGATGAGACAATGAGAGTATTTTGTCTACGATCAACATAGCTGATATGACTAATAATTCATTGACAGACTTCATACAAAGGCCCTCATCTTTCCAAACCATACCGTATAATAAGAATGGGACATTTTGTATGCAAATTTATTCATATTTCCCAAGTTGGTCAAAACTGCAGAAGTTGTGGCTAACGCTAGGAAGGATCTTTCACTCGACTCGAAGGTCCATTGGCATGACAACTACACTGGCAATGTGTATATAGGGGTAAGTCTAGGACAACCTTATATAGACAAAAAAGTTTACTTAGAGAACATTCACTCTGAACATCACCAACCTTATAGTTTCTCAAACTAAGGTCACATAGGAAGAAAGGTAGCCAGAAAACCAGTGAGCTTTGTGATTCCTTGTCATTCAATTTGTTCAAAAGTTCAAAATAACTATCTGACTAATACAGATCAAGTGGCTTAAATTTGTCCAAGAATTAAGTGAGAACCAATATAACAGAAAGACTTCCATTGTGGGCATCAACAATGTCATTCACTCATTAGGATATTACAGTATAGAATTTTAAACCAAAAAGAAAGAACAGTTTTCCTATGTGAAGTACAGATACATTTTACCCAAGTTTGAGCTAGCAATCCATTTAATAATTGGGAGTTACATAACATTGTTTATAAACTGTGAAATATTTCCATATTATATAAGTTCCCCCCCCCCCCCATTTGAGATAACCTGTTGAACCCTTCAAGCTCAGAGGCTGAAAACTGATAGGTTTAAGTGCACTTTTAATCAAGAGTATGAACTCTAAAGTAGATTTCATTACTGTACCTGGATGCCAGGTACAGTAAGTTTCCTTCAAAACCTATACAGCCCCTTCACAGAACTGAACTGAATTTAACCAAACTATGTTCACCAAAAGAAAATCATAGCACTGGGGAATTCTCAGATTAATTGTAGCTTTAATTTTAGAGTTATCATGTTTTAAAAGTTTCAGACTGTGATGCTTATTGATCTTATGTGACTATAAATGACCTCTTATCGTATTCACAAAGTTTTCAGACTTTGACCTCTGTTGACCCCAAATGACCAGTGAACTTCACAGAAAACAATAGGCTTCTTGCATGAATAAGATGGATCTACATACCAAGTATGAAGTTAATCCACCATTAACTTTTTGAGTTACCGTGTTTACAAGCAAGTGTCACATTCATACACACACACACACCACATTAATTCCTTTTGCCTCAGGCAAGAAATCAATAAACTTTACATTTTCAATGATTTGTCTTCAAACACCATCTTCGAGTGGATTCATAAGGAAATTGCCAGTGGCTAGGCATGTTAGTTGCTACAGTGTTATGGCATAATGTATGCCCTGTTTTCTACAGTACATGCCAAGTTACAGCCATAGATGGTAAATTTTCTCTGGAAAGGTGATGGAAAGGTTTGCCCATAAAAATGCTTCAAGTAAATTAACTACTTTAACAATGGTTATATACTTTCACCAAAACAACATCTTCCTGTGATTCTTTTAATCGTCTAATTTTTAACCTCCTCCATGTCTAGGACTATTTGGAAGGTTTGGAGCTTCCAGGAAATGCACATTTGAAAAATTGAGCAATTTGCTTCCATGCTTCAACTTTCGTTGGCAATATTGATGACTAACAACATTTGTATTGTAACTGAAGAAAATTTACCCAAACTTATCAAATTTTCTAATTCATTAAATCAGCATCCCAATATAAATGATGAGTGTCCAGACTTTTCAGAAATGTTTCACAAAGAATCTACCAGGTTAAACATTAGTCTGAAATGTTTCACAAAGAATCTACCAAATTACACATAAGTCTGTCTTTTTGGATGCTTGAGACTTCTTTCTTCTCTGTGGTGTTTGTTATCTCCTCTTCTTGGTTGGATTCCAATTTAACTGCGAGAATGTTGTCAATGTGTTCCACATTTTCTGGTAACGAAGAAAAGCAACCTTGCAAGATTTCGGTAACTTTCTCCAGATGTTTCTGGAATCTCTCTGCAGTTTGCAGTCTTTGCCTTTTTTGTACCTCCATCATGACTCGTAAGGTTTCACGTGCCTGATGCGGTCGGTATTCGTTGATAAGGTGATGCATATGAACGAAAAGTAAATTAATGTCTTCGACTTTCTCTTCTCTCTTTCCTCCCCCTGGGCAAGAAATGAGAACCTCCAATAATTCCAAAAAGTTCACAAGGATGGAATGGTTCAGCTTCTTCAGTTCCTCTTTATGGCGGAAATATTTAGGATGTAACCTTGTGAGCCCCTGTGCTTCTAAAGGTCTAATAATTTCATCGTTGGATGTAAATGTAGCACCAAACATGTTATACGAATCTTGTGCTGGCAGTGGTGGTTTAGGAACTGCTGAATTCCTCACTTTCTCATCAGAATAGTTAGCAATATATTGCATTGGTGGGAGAGGAAAGGTACTGCTTACTGCCTGCTGCTCCCCCATTCTGCTTAATGATCTGAAAGAGGAGTATTATTTCAAAATGTTATCAATTCATTTTCTTAATCTGAAGTTTAATCTTAATAAAGCAATAATTCAAAACAACAATTCAAAACAACAATAATGCCTACAATACTTAGTGTATAGTGCAAACACTTTGATTGATCAGGTAAATTACATTGTTTGCTATTCAAAAACAAACTACTGCACTCAAATAAGCAACTAGAATGATTTCTTTATTAATACTTTTGCAAATGTCATGGTCAACACCTAATGCAAATATCATACCTTATTTCCAACCCAAACTTACATACAGTATGTTGTTAATAAAAATATCATTGGCGGGAAGCCTCAGCAATTTGCAATAGTCTCAATCACACAACCTCAATCAAATGAGTGACTATAGCATATATTGTATTAACTTAGGGTTCAACTCATAAGTGTGTAAACTATGTTATACAAAGTAAAGCTACTAACACAGCTTAGTGGCCATAGCGTAACGTTAGGAATACTAATACTGGCCCAAATTTCGTTTAAATTAAAACACAAGACAGGCCTACTGTAGGCCTAGGCTAGGCTAAATGAAGTTCGGCCGAAGGCAATCTAACGTAACTTAAAGCATGTAACTACAAACTAAACTAATACGACCAAACAAAAAATGTAAACTTGACTTACTGGGTTAGAATTGGAAATAAAACAAAGTGAAAGTCCAACTTGCTGGCATTTAACAGAATGGTTTATGACAATTTTCGGATTTAGGCCACACAGCTTTGCACTGCCCTGTGTTTATAACAGTTGACCTCTACCTAGGGACATAATCATGGAACGCCAATTGAATAAAGACATGATTTCCGCTAAGCACTAGCTTAGAGATCGGAGAGAGCCTTATAGTTTCATCTAAAAGTCCATAACATACGTTGTTATGTTTTAACAAACAATGAAGCCATTCAAATACTCGATGATGCATTTTATTACAATGATGATTAAAAAATATGCAATATGATTGGAATAAAAGTTAATAGAACTGAAAGTTCACCAGTACTTTAGCACGCTAACATTGCTAGAAGTTTTCAAAAGTACTCCGCTGGATGTTCTGGTCCACAAAATTCTTCTCAGATGTTTAGAATTGTTAATATAGACTATTTAATGTCTCAGTGTGGGCAACTGCTTTATGAGTGGCAATAATGAATGTTGGTTGAATGTGTGCATGGTTGACCTTTATTCACTCAGTTTGGCCTATAAATTCTATAAATATGGCCGGTGTGTTACAGAAAAACTGGCAACCCTGCAGTGTAGGCTGTAAACTTAAAACTGATATAAAACCTGTGACACCAGGTATTGTTTGTATTACTGACTACTTTTATATTTCTTCTCAGCTATTTAGAAATGTTAAAATAGACTATGTGCGGGCAACTGCTTTTAAGAGTGGCAATAATGAATGTCTGGTTGAATTTGTGCATGGGTGGCCTTTATCAGATTTTCTAGCATATCTGGATGCAATGATGTTCCCGTTATTACACAAACATCGGACTTTATTAAAAGTCACCAGTACTGGACTAGATATATTAGCAGTAATTTCCTGGTGGTTCCGAATCTCCACATTATTTCCAGACATCGAGGAGATTTAAAGTACACAATCACAAGTCTTAGTGAGGAATATATTTTAAGAGTGACTATTATATGATTTTATAGCAAATATGGGGTCGATACCAATGACATTTAAAACATGACGAAATCCTTCTCTAAGCAAGAGTTGGAAACTGTTTACAATCAAAGATGAAATACTCTTTACCAGTCCCATGAACTTACATCGAGCGCACCGACATGAGGCTAGATAATGGTTTCATTTTCGCGCAAGTATTCTACGTTTGACCGTTGGCACTAGAAGAAACGGAGTGACAGTCAAACATCGAGTGAAAGGAGTCGATAGCGTACATGGTTGAATTGAGTAGTAGTTGCCAAAATGACTCAAGTTGGATGTTGCACTGGTATCAGTTTATAACGCTGCGCTGCGTACTGGTAGAAGGAAAGTTTTTGCAGTTTGGGCGCTCCATACTTGGCCTGCGTATCTCATGATCATAATCATATCATATGACCATGTCCTGACCGTGTGTCCAAAAGTGCGGTCGAACCACACTTGATATCTCCTGCTTCTGTAAAGTATTAAACGTATGAAAAATGTGTAGTCATGATCGCACGGCCCCAGTCGACATTGCTAGTTGAGAAATTCTTGAAACAGCTAAGTATGAGTAAGATAAGAAGTCGGAGTCACTATCAATTCTCAAGTGCTAAAGTTAGTCCAAAGTGAAGTCTGGCCTAGGGCCTAAAGCCTTAGCTATATCCTAGGCTAAGGCTATGACTAGCTTAGGCCTAACACTAAGTTACATTGGTGGGAAAACAAATATATTTGGACGAAAATTGCAAAATGCATTTGAAGGCTCAGTAAAACCAGTTCACAGTTGATGTTAATCCATTGAATTGACGGGAGTACTCAAATTAATACGATCGCTACGAGGCCCCCATCCCCCTCCCATTGCTATACATGCTACCCAACAAGATAACCTTCGACCATGCTTGTTAATGTTATTTCAAGTGCATGTTTATAACTTTACCATCATTATATCGACCGTCAGAAGATAATCCGATATTGTTACTTGGAAGTTGGAAGCTGCAGCATGATATATTACATAAAATCAACATCGCACATGTATGTGAATTCACACAGATTGATCAGTCATTAGAATCTATAGGCCTAACAGAAATATTGTTTCCACGACTATAAATATTTACAGTAAGCCGATTAATGTCATAAATCCGATGTACTATGTCACTGGACAGACAGTTTTTTAGTAGCAGAAAGGTAGAAATCGAACAAAAGTGTTTTGGGCCTTTATTCACTCAATTTGGCTGAAATCTCAGCTCTGATTGGATAAAATTTGAAGGCTCTGAAGCCTCTAAAGTCCACCATTTCATATTGCTTCCAGGGAGTTCGCCCCTGGACCCCACGCAGATAGCGCAAAACGTTTGATCTTGTTGAGAGGTCAAATAAATTGAATATGCCCAACGTACTCCCCTAAGATGATATCCTGACTACGCGCTTGACTTTCTCTACAATATATCAAGTTTATATTTTTAGTTGGACAACAATTTAGCAATGAAACTCAGGAATAAAGTGTTGAACTTTTAGAAAAGAAACATTCATGACAGCACCGTTACCATGGTTTCAAGTGTTTTGGAATGGGGCATATTGCATAAGTACCTAAAATGACCGAACTGGTCACGCATGAAACATGCCCCAACTCGAACTCCTTGCCCCCTCGGCCCCAAATGAAAAAGTCTGGTTACGCTACTGGTCCCTCAACTATGCTCTGATTATGGTATTGGTAAGGTACAAAATTTTCCTTTTTTGTCATTAGTTTGCTCTACAGCATGTAGCACCATCTTCCGATAGACACTGTAGTCAGATTATAACAACTTATTCAAGCCTGAACAGAAAAGGCCAAAATTACCACAGTGAAACAAGGAAACATCAAGTTTGTAATTTTAGACACTTTGTGGATTATTCCATGATTTAATTAGCGGAATTGTAGGATAAACTTCAGCTCATGCGCGAAGTTAGGGAAGTTTTTCCAGGCTTCAAGCAGTATGACTCCCGACCTTCACAAGTATAATTCTTTCTATTTTTGGCAGAATCTGGTCAGACCATCGATGAATTCATATAGCTAAAGTGATAGCACTAGGTGTGAACCAGTGAACAAAATCAGCGACATGGTCATCAACTCATTACTGTGATCCTTTAAAATGACTTTAATGCCCTTACTATGACGAATTCACCATAAACCATCATATATGTAATTTGTTTCTTTTACCTAGATATGACAATAAAAGAGGTCAAGATGGCCCTGCTCTTCATGATCAAAGGTATTGGGTGATGCCTAGCTATAGCTACACACAACCTCCTGATCGATATGATCATTGTCCTGTCAGATCTAAGGTAACGTACAGGCATTTGATGTTTTGTTTCTTGCAAACAGACTCTCATTACACATTTTTTCCTTATATTTAAAGGACTGAAATTCATTAAGCCCTAGTGGGACCTTCCTCAGATGAAACAGACACAGGGCAGTGGGGAGTAAAAAGAACAGAATATACAAGTCTACAAGTTGAACAAACAAGCATCCTTGCCATTTTGGTCAATTTAATACATGAATTAAAAAGAACCTGTATGCATATCTTGATTCTTGATTAATGAACATCCTCGTAAGCAAACTTGCTGTCCCGGATGTGTAACTTTAACCCTGGTCATTGGTAACTTGTCACGCCTACACACCAAAGTGTGCACAATTCAAACAATCTCTCCTGGGGCACCACAGTGCACCACAGCCAAGTGTCCCCTGGGGTACTTCCCATAGGGTGCAGCCACAAACCGGTGCACGCAACTATATTTACAAGTCACCTCACAAGTCCCCATTTATACACCTGGGTGAAGAGAGGCAATGGAGATAAAGTGCCTTGCCCAAAGACACAACGCAGTGATCTGGCCAGGGCTCGAACCTGTAATCCTTAGATCACAAGTCCACAGGACACAATACAAGCCTACAGGGTAAAGAGGATGGAAGGCTTTACCGTTGATAAATGGTATTTGCATATCAGCCTTGAAATACTTGTTTGTCTGCTTGTTATAATTAAAACATGGTGGCAGTTTAGAAAGTGTAACAAATTCAAAGGATGGTAGTACAGTATGTTGTCAATGTATCATCCCTATACAGGGAAATTCTTTGGAAATTTAAATGCATATCTAGACCAATAAAACGCCTTCATTTTGTCCTGAATCCTTCTGGTATAAAACACACAAGAAAAGTTCCTGTACCTTATTTGATTAATTAACAGAATATTTGTTAATTATTAACTCAATTACATCACTAGATTTGGACTTTGGTGTTGATACTTCATTACCATTACGAAAAGGATTTGGAGTTACAGGATACTGTGTCAGCTTGACGTTCTTCTTCTTGTCCTTGTGGAGTTTACACAGAGTTATTCTTAAGAGGTTCTGGTATCAACCAGTGCCAGGAATTGCGTCAACAGCAGATACAACCACATTGAGCTAATGTGATTAGGTTTTAGACAAAGGTAATGCAGCATTCGGTTTTTTAATTTGGTTTTATAACTTGATGAAGGCATTTTTATTCCAGACAGGATTGTAGGTATGAGTGAAAATTATGTGACACTTCAAAATATCAGAGAATTTATTATAGTCTCTGTTAATATTTGATAACAATCCTATGTCTGTTTGGCTGTTTTTGTAAGCTGATATCATTTGAAGAAACTGAGAAGATTGAATGAAAAGTTTTGTACACAGTGGTGTATTTAAATTCTTATGTATTCTTATGTAATTTTGGCAAATACATAAAAATAAAAGGGAATTAGTCACCAGTTAAATAGCTTTGTCTTCTTGAGTCTGTCTTTGAATGCTGCTAAAATCCAAAGTTTTAGGAACCTTACAAGAAATAATTTAGTGCTCAAATTTTGTGAGGCAGTTTTGAAGTGCCTAAATTTTGTCGCTTGTAAAATACTATGCTTAGTGTGTAAAATATTGCTATGCAATGTTGAACTTATAGAGCAATTTGACCGTTTAACATTGTATTTTGCAATGCGATACTGGATAATTACTCCCTGGAGTCCCTGCCCTGATAATGTTGTACATACACAAGTTTCTTGTTGTTTACAGATTTTTCTCTCTTTAAAATGTTGCTAAAACATATAAAGAGCTGTCTTTCTCTACTCTCTGGACATATTTGTTTTATCTTTCTTCTTTTCTGGAAATTGGCTTTTCTTTCCGTGTTTCTGACATAATCTTTTCTCCGATCTTTTCTTCGTACTTTTAACTTCAGACCACGTTGGAAAAACCACAACATTCAAAGGATAGAGCAACATCAACGTTGGAGTACACAGCAGTCTGATAGTTTCTTGATTACCCAAGATCTGGCCATTTTCAATTGGGAGGATTAGACGCTAATGTAACAGATCAACCATCTGATTTTTATAGATCATTAGCAAATCTATAAATTATTCATTACCAACTTCAGGCAGATCAGAGAGATAAAGACAGTAGCCTCACATTCAAGGATTTTTAATTCGAAGGTCAATTTGAGTCTATCGGTAGGGAAACGCACCAACAATGACAGGAGTTGGAACTCAGCTAGGACTCCTATTTTGGAAAAACTGGTTGCTACAGAAAAGGAAAGTGTTGGTGACCATTTTTGAGATAGCCCTGCCTCTTCTCTTTGCAGCCTTTCTACTTCTCATGAGGAGCTATGTGCCTTACAATGATTTCCCTAATCCGACAGTCTACGATCCCTTCACCGTCAGCCGGTTCTCGAGAACTCTTATTCCACCGACATCTACCCGGAATAGTACCCCTCCCCTCTACTGGAAGATCGCATTTTCACCAAGCACAAATCTCACCAGAGACATTGCGAGCAGAATGGTGGATAATATGAGACCGATTGCATCATTGATCAGAGTAGGTTCTGGTAAGTTTCAGTGTAGTTGAAAGGCAAATTTTTTTTTTTTTCCGTCTCCAGATATGCCAGAAATATGAGAATCATGGTCAGCTTAATGTCACAGTTTACTCAACCCAAGTTGTTCTTTATCCTTTTTTAATTATTATATGAAAAGTTCTTTATTTGCAGATGGAAATCCCTAAAACAAATAATTCATATCAAGTCATCTATTAAATGTGCAAGTTATAGAATGAGAAGGACAAAGTTATCACTGCATGGTAAATGGCAGATGTCAAATGGTCACTTTACTGCCACTGTTATAATTTCACATTTAGAAAAGCTCTGATATGATGTATAGAGACCCTTGTCATCACTTGTCTTAAATATAATTTTTAGGGGGGATAATTTGTGGATAGTATACACTAATTTCCTTATTTGGAGCAATAAAGTTTAACTTACTTACTTACTTACTTAAGTATAGCTGGATCTCCAGAACAAAACAAATCAACCTTATCAATTTTATTTCTCAAATAAGGAGTCACAAATATTAAATGTATTGTATTTCTGTTCTGTGTGTGATTATATTTCTAAATGTGAAGATCTTCTGAAGTTTTGCAGACATGGCATTGTCTGAAATTCAGGGCCAAATGTGGCCTGCTGCCTTTAAAGGACGTTAAGGCACACGATTAAATTTGATATGTTGTAGGCTACCATTAAAAGTAATACTGCTATCAGTCTAGGTTGGACTTCTATATAGCACATGTGATGTTTGAGAAAATGACCTTTAAAGGAAATGATGTTCATCAAGTAAAGTGACTGGACTATATAGTCTAGTTAATACAGAGAGCATGACGTCATCGGTTCCTCAGACAAACCAACAACACGCAATGGGAAAACATCAAAACTTTTATGATGACTGAGAAATGGAATGTTTAAAATACACATTAAAAAATTTGTCAAAGACAAATGGTGTTGGAGTGTCATCCAAGGGTAGTTCGTTCATTTTATGAAGTTAACAGAACATGTTTTTTGGTTGAGTTATATTATAATTTTAGCACACTTTAGGCATAAAAAAAATGTTTAAAAATATAACCAAAATGGTTGTCTATAGTCATTTAAAAGCAATTAGCAATAAGACATTGTAGATAAGGTTCAAATATTGCAAGCTGCTTAAGTAAGAACAATATCAGCCCATCACACGAATGTTTTGTAACAATGTTATTTTGTTGATCTGAAACATGTGATTATCTATTGATAGGTTCCTTAAACATTTCCTTCTATAGCAATCACGTTTGAATGCCTTGCACGGCACTCCTAATGTACTAAGCTTCTAACACTGTTGATAGCAATTAGTGATGATAAGAGGAAGCTGAACTTTGTACTGGATTTAAAACCAAAGAGTTCTTTGGAGAGAGTGATGATCATGAGCACAAAACTATAGCTTATAAGTAGTATTTAGACTACTTATGTGCACTAGCAAGGCAAAACCTTATAAGTAGTATTAAGACTACTTATGTACACTAGCAAGGAAAAACCTTATAAGTATTATTAAGACTAATTATGTACACTAGCAAGGCAAATGTGAGAAAAAAAAGCACAATTAGATGACTATAAGAAAAGAGCTATAAATGATTCATTTCAGTTTAAAGAACATCAATTTGTTGCTCATAAATAGGCTAGAAAGACCAAAATAAACTTGACAAGAGGAAATAACCTTTTCGCTAGGACTGATCGAGTGTCAAACAACTAATCTCAGGATTGTTATATTCTGTACGATAGGCTACTGACTGTGATATCCAGCCCATATTGTTTATCCGTCCTCATATTGCCAGTTTCTATGCTGAGTTTGCCAGTCAGAAGCCACAGTACTTTGCAAACTGTGTAACCATGTGTGGTTAAACACCCCAATTTAATTTGATAAAACCCAAAACGTGGCTGGGAGAAGAGCTTGAATAGAAACTCAGCTTTTTTGTCTCTATGTATAAAAGCATATATGAACAATGGAAAATTGACTTTTTCATTTATTATTATTTTGATGTGATTCTTATAATAATAATAATCAACATGTGATTAAAGCATCAGAATTGAATATTGTTGGCTGTGAATTTTGCGGTGACAAAATATAATACAGATTCTGACATCTGTTTTTAGAGGAATACAATATTCGGCAACATCAAGGGTGAAGATTTCCTCGGCATTGTAACATCCTAAAGTATGATTCCTATCAGACCAACAGATGTATGCAACCTCATACTAGTTTATAGTTTAGGGAAATGGAGGGGATAAAGTACCAGGGCTTGACAAAGCTCACCTCAAAAGTAAGAGGGAAGGGAAGGTGTGGGGGGGGAGATTTGTTCCCTCTTTTTTTTTGTCATCATTCCTCTGCATTAAAGAATCATCTTCCATTATAAACTCTGCGGCAAAAATTCTCACCGTTTGAACTATAAAGTGTGCTAGTAAAGTTGTTAGCAAGTTTTGGAAGCTACATATTATCATCAAAAATACCATTTTGATATCTACAGTGATTCTGTTACTCTGCCACATAGAAGATTCCTTTATTTGCAAACCTTTGACAAAACACTTTCGATGTAAGAAAGATCAGAATCAGGAAATAATTTTGAGGACAGCTTTCTTTTTCCTTAAATTGGATAAGTTTTAGAAGACTATATAAAGATTAGGAATCATGAAAACCATCTCACAATAATTTCTGTATTTATTATTTTCATTTATTTTACAAACAGCTGTTGGATTTGAAACTGAAGATGAAATGGTGGAATTCTTCAAGAAGCAGAACACTTCTTCATCTGATTATTTGGCCGGGGTGGCCTTCCATGATATTGATGAGACTGACCTAGACCTTCCCACCAATATCAAATACAGTATTAGGCTACAATCATCACCAAGGAACTCACCAGAGGGTCTTGTGGCCCAGATACAATGGCCCACAACTTACCTTTTCCCCTTCTACCAGTTTCCAATCCCTCGTGAGAAAAACAGCACAAGAGGAGGATTTCCGGGTGAGACTTTATTTTAAGAATTGAGAATTTACTGCACGGTAACATGGATGTATGTATGTGTACATGTATTTAAGATCCTCCTGCAAGCAGGAACTCACGAAGAAGCCTCATTGGCTTATCAAAGCCGCAAGCTGACCAAAGTCAGTCTCTTACATTCATATTTAACG
>KN888539.1:1945-20755 GCA_000934455.1 Apostichopus parvimensis | reverse complement strand
ACATATTAACATAGATGAGTTATGACATTGCATGATTAGCAGTTACATGTGAGGCTCTTGAATAGTCATGTTCATTCTTAGTTTTACATATTCACATAGATGAGTTATGACATTGTATGATTAGCAGTTACATGTGAGGCTCTTGAATAATCATGTTCATTCTGCATTTTACATGTACATATTAACATAGATGAGTTATGACATTGTATGTTTAGCAGTTACATGTGAGGCTCTTGAATATTCATGTCCATTCTGCATTTTACATATACATATTAACATTGATGAAGCAAGATATCTTAAATGAAGTATCAAACAGATCAGCAGTAAATGTGTTTTGGGAATCGAAGCCTTAACCTGTATTTTAAGGATTAGTGTGAGAGCAGCTGCTTAAAATAGGAATGCAATGGTTGTATCATCACATAGGTGGTTACACACATCAATATTGTTTGTTAGTCAACAAATTCTCTCAATTTGAATAACCAGTATCTACTTTTAACCTGTTATGTGCAAAACCTCCTTGGCAGGTCAAGCTTACGTTGATGATGCTTTTAGCCATGGCTGCTCGAGTTCCCTTCTGACAAGATGAGCACTGTAAAATTTGGGAAGATCTATTTATTCATAACTTGAATGAATTTGAAGTAAGTGGAAAATGGTGAAGAAATGCAGAAAGCTAAATTAGGCAACCAAATTTACTATCTTGATTTATATTCAATTTCTGTTGCCAAAGAGCCGTTCTCAGCTACTATTATGATATAGTATGTATGCATGTACGTTTGTTTGTATGTGTGTATGTATGCGTGTATGTATGCGTGTATGTACATATGTATTATATATGTATGGTGGTGGTGTTTTCTGTCATACTATCGTACTTCATTATCTTATTAAAATTATGAATATGCATAATAGGGAATGTTTCCTCTTCGATGGTTGTGAAGGATGTTTCAAACATTAGTGCTATTAACCCTGCTGCAGGCTGAAGTTGATATATATGTAACAGATGGGTTTGAGAATTGTGTATACTTCAAGTGATTTTCAGTTCTAAATTTTTCATTTACCATTGCAAACTTCACAGTGTGTAGGTTTCTTGCTGTACATAGTAAAACAGTATGTTACATGGAAGTCTTGAGAACTTTGGATATGAATAATTGAGGGGTAAGACCTACGTAAAAGGGTACAAACGTTTTTTGTAGAATTTGGATTCAAAATGCTTCCGCTGATCAAGAACAGTTTCGGCCTTGGTTTGCATGTAGATATATTAATAAATACCCAGTTTATGGTTCATGCATTGGTTTCTATGGTAACAAGTGATCAGGTTCTCTCCTTGTGATATTTCATTCCCGCTCTATCGTGAGTTTAGCTCCGGATTTAACAGCTTTTGGATCATTGCAAATGTAATGTTTGTTTAATGTAATCTATACTCAATTACTTACACATCTTATTTATCCATTAACCAACATATGTGCCAAACATTAACAGAGACAACATTCGGCAAAACTGAATGTAACAGAGCAGAAAACAGGTCTTTAGATTATTACTAGATGACAAGGCTGAGAGTTGTCCAGACGTCAGTCAAAAATACGCCGTTAGTTATGTTGTCATTTATCTCTTTAAGTCAGATAACAGTATAGAGTAACTAATTTCTTTTGTTTTTTTGTTGTTGTTTGTTTGTTTGTTTGTTGTTTGTTTATTTCTTTTTCAAGCTGCTAGACAACATAGACAACATTATAAATTTGTCTTTCTCTTCTGTGCCTTAAACCACTATATCAGGATGACTTTCTTTATTTGGAGAATTTTTTTTTTTTATAATACTTTAGTAGATTTAATATCTTTTTTTGGAATACTAACAAGCATTTATACTTTACCTTCCTTCAAAACGTACCAGTTTATAACATTGGTCGCTGTATGATCTTTACTTGTTCTGTAGTTTATGGTCGTTCAATTGTATAACACTGACAACATTAGTATTATAAACGGATAAGTTTGGAAGATCATTAGTTATTGGCACACGCTCTCAAGTTGGTTTTAATTTTCGACTTCAAGAAATCTCACAAGTGGGCAGCAGTAAAACCAAGAACTTACAGTTAATTAGCGTTTATCATCTTCATACAATTTTTGTGAAATTCAGACAAGTGTAGCACCATTTGTGGAAACTAATGCTAACGCTTTGCTTCGGTGTAGCATACAGCCATTGAGAATAAATCACCCTGTGTAGCATGCAAAAATCTGTCATGAAAACGTATAGTATTGTTGGAAATCTTCACTTCTTGTTAGAAATGCTATAACAAAGAAGAATAGAGAGAAAAAGACAAATTTGTGACCAACTAGAGTGTACTAATGATGTCAGGACAGTTCAAAGAGACACTGCCTTTGTTTTTGTTTTTTTGGTTAAATCTACTTCATTTTAGGGAACTAAATTGCTTAAAAAATACTGCTAGGGTTTTATGGATATGATAGTTTTGAAATATCTTGACTCATAAATCAATAAGTTTCCTTAAAATTAAAAAAAATAATAAAAAATGAAAAATAGAGAAAGTACTTAAGTTTGAACCTTGCTATCTAGCTATTGCCATTTTATTCGTTATTGGAGACTGATATGTGACAAAAATTCGCTTGCTGTAAAACTAATTTAAGAGTTACTAATGTTTTTTTTTTGTGTGTGTTCACTTCAAACTGTGATTATTTCTGAGACTGCCTAATGTCAATGAGGCTATACTTTTCATATTTCTGGAGAATTTAGCAACTTAAATGACTTTATGTTGATGTTAAGTTGATTCATTTCACTTGTTACAAAGTTTTCTCTTAAGAGTAAACCAAATGCCACAAACTGCCAGTTGGGAGGGGACTGGGGTGTGGGTGGGTGGAACATAGGAAGTGGGGGGGTGGTGAAGGAAGTAAATTGTCAATTTCCTACTGTTCCCTACCCATAATACGACCCACTAAATGTCTTTTCTTCATGGTTTGTGTAACACAATCACCTTGAATGAAATTAGGAAGTTATTTCTGCGTCATCTGGAATTTGTGAAGGACTCAGTTTTGATTGATGCTCTTTGTAATCTAATCCATGGTTGCACATGTCATTTGGTTAATGCCGAAACTTAACAATATTTTTCCCTTCTATTTTCTTTTTTTAATCAAAATGTTCTTTGCTTATAGTAAGGTTGTATCAAGTTTTTCTCTGTCAAAATGAATACTGGTACTTTGGTATATTATTTGGTATATTATTTCCATGTTCTATTTTTATAAAAAAAAAATCCTTCAAATGTGTAATTTTCTGGTTATAGAGGCTTTCACAGGAACCTAAAGCAAATTTTTTTGGATGCATCATTCACATTTCTACACCTTGCTGATGGAAGGGGAAGGAGAAGGACTTCAACTAGAATGTTTGCAAAATGCGAGATGCTTCTTAATTTTTTCTACATATTGAAGAGAGTCAGGCTTATCACCAGGGTATCTAAATAGTTTCTGAGGTCGACCACACGATTGCCAACAGTCTTCGTAAACTCACATTAAACTTATCTTGTAATACTGAATCTTTATAGCCACCAACTTGTGTTATGCTGACATCTCGCAAGAAAATTTCAGGTGCCAAACATCTGTGAAGTTTCTTGTAGGGATTGCTCTTTGTGTGCTTTTCAAAATATAAAACATGTATCAAGTATGTGTATCAAGTACATGTATCGGGTATATGTGTAACTACGGGATAAAGTAAACAAGAAATGTCCATCATGTGGTTTTCACGACAGTTGTACAAACTATATATCTATCAAGTGGATATCAAGTATATGTGTGTAATTTTTTACATGAGAATTGTCCAACTTTCATACTGTATATTTATCGAGTAAATATAGCAAGTATTATGTGAAAGTGTACAAAAGCATTTAAATCCATACAAACAGTTGCATCTGAGGGAAAATCATTATTGTTAACATTAATTGGTATGTTATTGTCCACATCAGTTCTGCAGACAGTTGTACACACATTAATTACGTAGTTTCCCATAATTGAACTTTGGCTAGAGGGTTAACAAGGTGTAAACTTGTAATGTAAAACTAACCATTCGTAGATCCAAGGTATTCTTTTTCTCTTCAATAAGCTTAAATATGCACAGAAAGTCCACTTACCATTTTTACCAGAATTCTGAAGATGTTTAATCCATCGAAACCCCAGATCGTTTGCACCTTTCTTGGAGTTGCATTGTTCATCATCTTTTGCTGTACTATGAACTTTTATGCAGAAAATTGTCTTTTGTAATTTTTGGGGTTATTACAAAACTTGCCATTACTAAGGCAACTAAAGTGATGCATTGCCACAGGGTATAGTCTTTGCTACCAAATCTTGTTTTGCGATAGTCTATAGTGAAATGTAGCACAGGACTTTTAACTCACCCCACCCCACCCTCACCCTCACCCCCCTTTCATTTGACATAATCTCGAAGTAGTAATTGAAATGGATCGATTAAGCAGTGGTTGTCACAAAACAATTGCCATCATGATGTTCTAAACTTAGTGATTTTTTGTTGGAATTGTAACAATTATCTGTAGCAAATTAGTATGCATGTAAGTATAGTGCTGCAGCTGACATCAAGTTCTCAACCAAGATTGTATTTTGAGGTCCTTAAGCAAACAAAGCTCCTCGTTGGCTCAGTGAACACAATTTCCTCATCATCATGATTGATTTTCCATCTGGTATAATATTATGTTTCGTTCTCATAATTGGATGCATATCCCTGCATGTCTTTTCTCTGTTTGTGTAGTTCTCACTATATTTAATATAGTAGTTCATCTTTGTTTAAATAGAATAAAATATACTTTACACTGGCCTACAGTGATTTTCATTTTTAACATAAGTTATGTTAAATACTTAATGACAACAAGTAGTGCATATTTTTCATACATATTATTCGATTCCTTTTTTTGGCATCTATATTTTTTGGTCTTCAAATTGCTTGAATTATTTTTATTACTTCTTTAGCCAGGCTGCAGGTTGCTGGACTTTTCCATTTCAGAGATTTTTATTTAATAATTTTCTATTGTAGAAAAAAAAATAGGAAACTTCCAGTCTGATTAATTTCAATATCCTTCCTTGGCACATTTTGCACAAAACCCTTCTTCAGATTTAATTCTTCTTTTGTATGGAAAACTGGAAATAATTTTGTGAGTAGTTGTGCTATTTTACTTGTAATAATGTCAAACATAAAGTAGTCGTCTAATACATTCTGTACAATTTGCAACCCACCAAGAGTAGCAACCCATTAATACCCTTGAATTCATGGTCTTAATTTCACACAAACGTATGAATAACTCTTTGATATACTGTTTTTCTTACAAAACTAACCCACCTTTTGTTGGTGTCATGAGATATTAAAACTAAATAGACTACTTTTTAATTTGCCAACCGGTGCAACTAATAAATTTCAAAGGAGAAAATCTTTAATAACATGAAATATTTTGATGTTACCCAACTTTTCTTGATGGTACCGTTTCTGCTTTTCTTGATCAAATGGGAACCTGTTATCACTTGATTGCTTCACATTTAAATATGTTTACGAGAAACCTTGACATATTCTCTTTCTCTCTCTATGGAACTCTTTTAAACTGCATATTTGGTTAACTACTTAATGTCATCGACCATGAACCCAAGCGACGTTATATGCTTTTTTTGTAGTAAGATATTTGAATGGTAGTAGGTAAGTATTGATATGCAGTGTTGTACATGTTGTACAATATCCTGATCTTTCACTTAAATGTTTTAAAGCGATGACATGAGTTTTGTAAAATAGAATCAAATTAAAAGAGGTTTTTTATTTTGCAACTTAATTATTAGTTTGCATTTCACTTAAATGCCTTCTTTTTCTTCTTCTTTTTTTCATTGAAAAGTTTTCCTAGCATACTCGTTTGGTTGCATACAATTTTGGGGAATTCTTGCTGTATTATGAGTGTTTGGTCATTGGCTTATAATATCTTGAGCTATAAAAAACAAAAATTAACAGTTATCACAGAATAAAATGTTCGTCAATATCTTTTGTAAAGATAAGGAAGGGCATCAGGGTAGTCTGTCATTTTGTACTTTGTGTAGTGAAAAATAATAAAGAATCATCGGCTGTAAATGCAATATATTCAGGTATTTTTGTCTTTGGTTATTCGTCTATGTGATTGACATTATGAAAAATTTTGTTTTTAGAAGTTTTTTAAAGAATATTTAACTGTTCCTTGCTTTTCTTCTCAACAATGGTGGAATCCGGACGGGGGAGAGGGGGGGGGGGTTGGATGTACACCTCCTTTTTCAATCGCTCATAAAGAAATTAAAAATATTCATCAGGACTTTCTTGCTTGTAGACCTAATGAATAGCCTAGCTATGCCTCAGAATACAATGTATCTTTATTCTGGGGAGGACCTCCACACCCCGCTCCCCTCCACCCCCTCCCCCCACATGGAAGTCGACAACAACCCTAGGGGCACATCTGCTCTTTATAATCCGCTCTTTATAATCCTTGAAAAATGTCGATGATCCTGACGAACAGCAAAGATGTTAACAATTCCCTCTGTCTTTCTGCTTTTGAACTTTTGTGCAGTTTTTATGAAGCTTTTGGGGACAGAGTTGCTCCTTAAATCCCAGAAAAAAACCAGTACCATTTAATGTGATTTTATTTCAAACAAGAAGGAAACAGCTATCAATTTTGAAAATATCTGAGTTTCACTTTCAGTGTGATTTTAATATCTATATGAAAAAGAAACAAAAGAATATATTTCCATTTGAATCATGAACTACCTTTCAGGGACAAAGCTCGACTATTGTTTGTATGTGGACCCAATGCTTTTCTAGGTGGGTAGGCATGACCGATTTTTTTTGGGGGGGGGGCAGACATATTTTGTGGATCTTGGCCTCCCGTACCCTGGCTATGTCGCTGTTACTAGTGTATTAGTTTTTTTTAAGGAAAAGTCGCCCAGGAAAGAACCTGGGCACGAAACCAAACGACTGATCCGCTCTCAGCCCCAGTCCCCTTGCATTGTGACTGTGTGATCATCGTCGGGTGTGCATCACCATTCCCCTCGAAAGGGAACAGATACTACACATGATCTTAGCCAAAATGCCGAGAAGCTAGTGTATTAGTTTTATCCTTTGTAATTGTAACTTGAGAAATATTTGGTAGATTTTGTATACTTGTCAAAAATTATAAGATCAAGTGCCAAAAGCTTCTGCAAATGTTTGTCGTAAGTTTAGGTGGTTATGTCAGTATGCTACTTTAATTTCCACAATAGCTCTTAAATCTGGAAGCTGGCAAATCATGGTAATTGAAAACTTTGCACAGCATCTCTCCATTCCATCCTCTCTAACGCACCCCACCTACATCCCATGTTTATTGAACTTCGAGACCAACTTGTCAAAGCTAAATATTCCAAGATAATACTGTAGACATTAACAAATCACACACAATCAACAATTTGATGACAAAATGGTGGCAGTTGGAAGTTTTTTTTTCCGAATGACAATTGTGATGCGTATTGGCTTTACATAATGAAAAAAATTGGTAAAACAATGTAATTTGTACTTCTAAACACGTTTGCATTTATGAGTGCACCTTTCGTGACAATAACACTTCCCACCAATCAGAAAGGATAAGTATTGTTGTAAACAAATATTGTCGTCTGCTATGTTTTAGTGTGACATATATAGAAAAAGAGCATACACAGCACACACACACACACAGTGAGATGGGATATATAAAAATATACGTACAACACAGAAAACCAAAAATCCCCACACATGTGAGACCCCAAAAAAAACAAAAACAACCAGCCCACCGACCTCACAGACAGATAAACAACCAAACAAAAAGGATGTAGGCAACGAACTCACAGATATCATGCAACAAACAAACAAAACAAAAAACACATAAAAAAAAAGACAGAAAAAATACATACATCAAACAAAAAGCACGAAAAATAACACAAGATCTCTATAAAAAAAAAAAGACGATATAGGAGAAAAAGATGCGTGTTACACATATATTCCCCTGCCCCCACATGCCAAAGGGGAGAGAAAAGCATATAGGAGACCCACGATAGAGAAAAAAGGCCCCGGGACACCAAAACAGAAAACATACAACTGAAAGAAAGAAACTAACAGGCACATTGTTAAGACAGGGGCTAGGCCTTACGTGAGTCTACACTTGCGAAACCTTCGGACGGCAAATGCGCTGAGCGAATAAGGTGAATCAAAATAAGAACTGAAGAGATGTATCCATGTTACCTGTATCAATGGATATGCCAGTCCACCAAATGGGTTTTGATGTGTTGTCTACAGGGCTAACTGGTACTTTCTATGGCACTCTTGTGTAATAATAACACATGTTGCCTAACATTAGTCGTTATCTAGTCTAAGTTAACTTACACTGCAGTAACCTTAGTTAGGCTTCTAGTTCTACACTACAGTTCTAGTGCAGCCTAGGCCTATGTGTACAGTACAGTGGCGTAGCAGGAATGGATGCGTTCCACCAAATTGTAGTTTTGCAGAATTTCGATCTCAGTATCTCAGTGAGTCTTCCAAGAAATATTCATTAACCTTACCAGAAAACGAAAATTGTTGATAGTTGTAAAATTCATGAGATTTTTTATTAAAACTAGTTTGTAAATCATAATATGATGGTATACGTATAACTAGCTACTGTAAATTGAATTTGTCAATTCGCAATAGTAAGGCCTAAGGGCATTCATGTTCATCTAAACAGTAAAAGGATAGTAGTGATGTGTTTGCTTAGCTGTATATTTCCATCCTTCAGCAATTGGATTTCGTCGATGGTTTGAACAGATTCAACCAGGAATGGAAAGAATTTTACTTGTAACAGTCGGAAGTTAAGCAGCTTGAAGCAAGGAAAGTTTTCCCTTAGTCGCTTGTGCATTGAGGTTTAGGCTACTGTATAATTCTGCTAAATGGGTGAAATAATTTACAAAAGTTTCTCAGAATACAAACTGATATTTCCTTGTTTCACTGTGTCAACTCTGGCCATTTCCTATGAATTGTTCTTTTCAAGAACTGGCTTATGTACACTCTAAATTCGCTTCTCATCCTTTTGGCTAAGACCATGTGTAGTAATGTATCTGTTCCCTTTCGAAGGTAATGATGATGCACACCAGACGATGATCACACAGTCACAGTCCCAATGCAAGGGGACTGGGATTGAGAGCGGATCAGTTGTTCGGTAGTTTGGTTTTTGTGCCCAGGTTCTTTCCTGGGTGACTTTTCTTAAAAAGTACTCTGGCCATTTCCTTTGTGGCTTTGTTAATTAAAGTTGCGAATGAAACAATGGATACAATTTAACTTACGAACATGGCTAAGTTCTGCAATGTCTATCAATGCAGCTACATATATATAGTACACAAATCTATCCATACACCACCATACTAAGGGAGTAAGGCCTAACTTAGGCTACCTCACTGGGGCTAAGTGGAAGTGTAATGTAATGTTAGGCTTGGTGCTTACCTCTGGTTCTTTTGTTGTTTATGGTACGTGTTAACAGATATCCTTGGAATACATGCTCCTGTGTCATAATCTTGTGTAAATTGAAGCTGCGTGTTCCTTGCAGCATGAAACTGTTGAAGATTCTGAATACAGTTCCCTTACAAAGTACTATGGTACTTATGTACAATAACTGCTATACATCTTTTCACTTCTCTAGATAGCAATGTGCCCATTTGTCGTATAACTTTGGGATGTGATACTAGATAAATTATTTCCAGTTGATGACCTTAGTGCTGATAGTTGTAATCGATTAATCGCCAGTAGTCGCGATTACACTGTGGAAGTTTGATTTTAATCGTGCTCAAAACCTAAGTTGCGGTTACTCAACTACAAGCTAGCACTACACATAATCTGCTTTTGAAAAATGGACTAACCTATCAAAAACAACACTAAAGCAGTTTGTCAGCAAATATCGCAAAAGTACAGGTTCTCACAATGCTACACTAGCTCTGTGCTGTGTTAAAAATCGGCAAGTACCTGCTCCGGTCAGATTCATGCGTTTACTTGTCAGTAATATGCTTGTTCTTCAGTGCAAAATTCAGTCCTAGCAATGTTTGATCATTGCGCATAATCGCAAATTCGCAAGCTCTTAATCATTTACGATTGCCAAAGTATTTGTCATACATTCACACATGTTCACAGTTACTTCTTTACTGGCCTGGTTCATATTTATAGGATGTCTGATCGAGTGTGATTGCAGTGTAGTTTAATTTCAATGTGCAAACTATGTGCCTGCTATCGTGCTAGGCTAGAGCCTAACCTACAACGTTGAACGACCTGCTACAGAAAACTCTTGCATACTAATCATCACCCCGCTCCAAGGTGTTACATCTATTCATTGTTTGCGCGTTCGTTTTCATTAGTGATAGTAGTTGTAGTATCCTAGTAGATTCATTCGAAAGTTTTTGATTTACAAGGAAGGATTTTAAGAAATGTGGTAGATTGAAAGTTGTTCACATTTTTGTTTGGTAGATGTTTCAACATGATTTAGACACCACACGTTAAGACACTAAAGAACAAATAAAGACAGTGCATAATGGAGAAAGATTTGTTTTGATTGTATTTCTGTAATGTAAAAATGACAGTGATGACGTCATAATTGTAACCGAGTAATCGCGAGAAGAGCTGTGTGATTAATCGACTACAAAAGAAAGAGTCAACTATCAGCACTAGGTGACCTATATTAATCCTTTGAAGTACGTATTCATTTCAAGAGAACCTATTTAGGTTATTTACATGCAAAGACAAAGGAAGAAATGCAAAAGAGAGAAAAAAAGAAGAGAATTTATAGGATTACATTCTGAACTAGGATGAATAGTGTTGGAAATGAAAGGAAAAAGCGCAACCCAAATTTGCTCATCCTGTGCACAATTAGCATGGTAGTATTTCAAAAATTGTGCAATTAACTTTGAATTTGGAAATTTATTTTCGCAGTTTTTTTTGCACAAATATTAAAATTGTTATGGTAAAACTGAACTGGACAGATTTTTATATTGTTAAACTGTTACTGCTTTATAGGAACACAGAAACCAAACATGTCCCATTTGGAAATAGGGATTTTCTACTTATATATCCTTCTAATTCTTTCCAGGAAATATGAATGAAAACCTTTACCTTCTGCTTCAACATCTGCAAGACTACTTTGAAGTTTTGATTCTATTTCTTAACCTAATTTTCTCTTTCATCTGGGCAGGAAAATGTGGAACTGTATTGGAACCAATTAGAGCTGTTACTCCAGATTTGGTATTGAAGGTGAGGTTATAGTCCTACTTTGTGCATCCTCATGGTAAACATACACATATCCAATACCTGGCTTATTTGCTTGTACTACCGTTTATTACTTCAAAGAAAGAAATAAAAAATGGGGGGAGGGGAGTTGGGTGGGGTTATCCATCGCCTACAGTCGTTTTTTGTATCAATTTTGATAAATCTCTAACATTGTTTTTATACTTATTTTCCATGACAATGTAATTTCATTAACTGATTGTGACAACTTTCAGTTTTGTGATGAAACTAAGTCTGAAATTGGTTGTTTTCTGGGTAAAAGCAATGTAGAATAGAACAGAAAAGTTGTGTGGAATAAAAGAGACTTTCGTATCAAAATTTATCTGTACAGTTGTGCACATTAATTTAAGTTCTGGTGGAACAAAATTTTTTTTTTCCAATTTCATCTTTAGGTTGTTCAATTCCAAGCTTATTTTTCCAGGTATTAACCACAAACCTGTTATTAAAATGTGTCAGTAATAGTATTGCTACTTAATGTGCTAGACAGTCCATTAATGGTCACTCAATGAACTTAATGGCTGGGAAATGAGGTTAATAACTACTTTATGGAGCTTCTACTTGAATTTTGCATGCTAAAAAGTTGGAGACAAAATTTCATATTTTTACGGAATTGAAAGGTATCAATATTGTGTCAGATATAATCTGCACAGTGTTTCTCCCGCAAGCTTTTGAAACATGATTCATGACTAGGGTTTTGGTCGTGTCCTCCATTTTGACGTCATGTCAGTGGCCACCCTAATCACTCGGAACACGTTGGTGAATTTGTCATCCAGGAAAATACTGAACAGTTTAAGTACCACTCTTGAGATTGTTAAAATTTGAATGAAAGAATTACTGTAGTACTGTGCAAAACATCTAGCACAAACTCAGTAGTCTTTCCACTTAAAGAGATCCGATTTTGCAAGAAGAAAACTTATTGTTTGAGTTAATAATGACATGTTGCAATCTTTGCATGAGAGATAGGCTGGTTCATTCTGTGCAATGCTTACTGTGCTTGCAAGTTGCCTCCAAAGGTAACATTGGACTTGGTAAATTGATACAGGCAATTGATACAAACAAAGTTGTGCTGTTTGTTTGTAATGTGAAATACCGCCCTCTCTTTTAGTAAGTGCTGTAAGTTTTGCCATAAACTTTTCACACTAGTTAGAAGTGGTTAACTTCTTGCCAAAAAAGTGTGGGGCAAACTAGGAAATGTGGGGGGTTGGAAAGGAGGGGAGGAAGGAAGGGTAGAGTGTTGGGGAGGAGAATTGAAAAGAGTTGAAATCAAAGATGGGATATTGTTTAATGTTCAATTGTTTGATTAATCACAGTACCGCATACAGTTTGTGTTATCTTATTACATATATGATCTGTACAGTTATGCTGCTCTTGTCTTTAAGCAACTGAGTCACATCACTATGAAAATTTAGTGACTCTAGTCATGGTTCGTACATGGTCTGGAAAAAGACTAGAAATTTGGGGAAAGTAGGGAGAAGGAAAAAACCTCTTCACAATGTCTTGAAAGTCCTTGAATTTTGAAGTATAGTCTGGAAAAGCAAGGGGAAAAAAATCCTCATTTCAGAACTTCTAATATATGACTTAAGTACTCGAGAAAGGTTTTAATTGTAATATAAGGTTATCGCTAAAAATTGAACTCTGGTAAAAGAGTTATGGCTACAGCATATCATGTTAGGGATTCATGGCTCTTTGAATGTCCCCTTCACCAAAAATTAAAAGAAAGGCATTAGCTTATGGCTTTGCAGAAGTTTCAACTGTTGGGTTAACTAATAAGGAGGCCCTAACATTAGGTCATAATTAGTGTGTAGACTTAAAAGTAAGCTGTACGACCGTTGGACTTTTGGTCTTGAAAAGGTCTGGTACTTCATTTGCTTTATATAAGTGTTCAAACCATTAATTGACACGTCTATAGCATTGTTAATTTTTACACTTCTGTGGTGTATGTGTGACTAATTGAGGCTTTTCTCCTTTAGACATTTGAAAGGAGAAATGTTTCTGGACCTAGCCTACACAGGGTATGTGGAAAACCATTCTTAAGACTGCATGATGGATTCTATTATAAACACACACAAAGTTCTGATGCTTATCATAACGAACCCTACTCTCATCAAATCAAATGAACAAGCCATTCCCCCTTTACATTCAAGTTGACTTTTTGATGAACAAACATCATAATTTGCTCATTCTTTGGAAAATGTCTAATTCCTGTGGAAAATGTATAAAGTACCAAATCATAATTATATGAGATTGTAGGGAACATGTATATCAAAATAGAAAAGAGAACTAGGCTATCATGACAAGCATTAGATGTTTAGTAGATGTTTTGTGGATTTACTTCGCTCCTCTCTTACCTGTCTCCCACTCCACAACTGCACTTTCCTATCTACCTAACTACACATTTGGAAACGTTTTAGCACTGCGCCCTGTTTTGTGGTTATGTTGGAATTCAGAGGGGTGGGTGCACACTTTAAACAAACTGGTATAATGTTGCTAACAAGCTGTCTTTAATGATTGCTCATTTTGGGGGAGAGAACAAATTAGTGAATAGCATTCCTTTATAAATTGAACTTCATTGGGAGAGAATCCAATAATAATTGGATCATCACGGTAACTTTTGTTTTCGATTTAAATGTAATTAGCACCTGTTTTAAAAATTGGGGTATAGCTTGCACAGTCTATAAAAATGTCAACATATATAGTTCTAGGAATTTCTTGCAATATGTGGAAAATGAAGTTTAGAATACTTCATTCCAGCAGTTGCGAGTAGAACTTGTGAATGTTCGTGATTGTGGGAGACGTTTGAGCTTTTATCCATGAAAGACTCCTTTTAAAGTGCCTGGTTGCCTTTGATTAAACTGCTCATTACCTCTGTCAGATTCTATCAGCTTCAAGTTACTGTACAAAGGCTATGACAATTTTGGGAGTTAAAATTTGAAGAAAGCAAAAAAAGAAGTAAGAAAGAAAACTGTCACAATTGTTGCTGTTTTGTTTGTTGTTAATCATGGGCTACTGGTTTTAGGTATAGTATTGCAGCACTTGGCTATTTATGCCATGATTAATTAAAACAATTTCATATATATAGATTCATTGACAAACCTAGTATTATAATCACTGCTATCGTATGAAGGTGTAATCAATAACGTGTCCTTTATTCATGTAATCTTAGTATGAGGACATGATGAAAACATACAGCGCATGTTTCTGAAAGATGTTCTAGGATGATTTCTGAATGTAAAGAGAAATTTCAGAAATTTGTCCGGAGGACAATTGGACAAAACAAGAAAGAAAAAAAAAAGAAAGAAGAACCAATTTTGACATTTGAGGTGGCATAGTAGTAATGTGACCTACATCGACACCATGATTCTAGTAATATGTGATGAGTTCTGCTACATGTTTTATTGTCATTAGTAGCTCTGGTAATTAATGATGAAATGTCACTAACGTTACTATAAAGAAAGGTCCTATCTTGAGACAATTGGACAGTTCTTCCTTGTCTCAGTGGATAATAGAAGAGAACTTAGCTGTAACCCAGATTGCCAAAAAAAAAGAAGAACATCCATCTGTGATTAAACATTAAGACAGAAAGAAGAACCAATTTTGACATTTGAGGTGGCATAGTTGTAATGTGACCTACATCGACACCATGATGGGTTCTGCTACATGTTTTATTGTCATTAGTAGCTCTGGTAGTGATGAAAGGTCACTAACATTACTATAAGGAAAGGTTCTGCCTTGAACTTGACTTCTTCCTGTGATTGATGATAACAACTGTTTTAAGATCCTGGCTGACATAATTGGGGGGCCTCAGTAAAGGAGAGGAGGGATG
The DNA here is from genome assembly GCA_000934455.1 of Apostichopus parvimensis. Classification (NCBI taxonomy): domain Eukaryota; kingdom Metazoa; phylum Echinodermata; class Holothuroidea; order Aspidochirotida; family Stichopodidae; genus Apostichopus; species Apostichopus parvimensis. Next base: position 5,627 of record KN888539.1, on the reverse strand, counting down.
GATAGAAATTCTACTGAGACAGTTGCAATCCAAGGAACCCAATGTCTTCCCTTCCAAGCTTAGCTTTCCTCTGGAGGGACATATTTATCTTGGGTCATGCACCTGTTTCTTTTAAACATAGCAACAGAAGAGTTTGTTTGATTCATTTAACTGCTCCATCTCTCTTTTACTGAAGAGATAGTAGAGGAGGCTGGTCTTGTTCAAGTCAAATAAGGAACCTGTAAAGTGAATGAAAACTGGTCAAATTTTCTGCCTGATGTTTTTGGTTTAACAAAGTGGTTTAACAGAGTACTACTATGTGTGTATGAACTGTAAAAAAGCCAGGCCCCAATTTTGGCTGAACAAGTAGGATTGAAAAATCAAATTGGTTTTTTTGTGTCTCAGTTGGGAATTCATAGTCAAATTTGAGGTTGTTTTCTGTTCAGTGGATTGGTGGAAACAGGCAGTTCTATTTTCATTTGGTGCAGCAGCCCAAGTAGCTAAAAATTGTAACGTGGTGGTAATTAGGATAGAATCTCAGGAAGTTACTAGAGTTTTTGGATTGATTTTTTTTATCAAACTGAGTTATTAGCTAAAAACAGAAACTGATGACAGATATATTTCAAGAGAGCATTTTAAATGCAATACAACAAATTAAATAGAATGTGGGGGGGGGTGTGGGTGGAGGGGGGTTTGGGGGAATAAAACTGGGTGGGGGGGGTTAGATTGTCTGTCGATTTTGAATGTGTAACACCAGGAATGTTGAACATTGTGAATTTGGGATGTCACAAAATATTGCAAAGGCCTTTTTTCAATCTTCGCTTGGCTTTTTTTTCAGATAACTCGTCCTGGCCATTACAGCGTAATATTTTCAGACGATATCGCATCATAGCTGCAATAGGTTGTGCTAATAAAGCTAAATTGTAGTGTGATTAACGAAGGAGCACTAGATAGAGAAGTCAGACAGGGTAAAATGAAATTATTGCAGAGAGTGCAATTCGGTCACAAGCCTAACAGACCAATCGGTCTCTATCAACAGTGCCCTTCAATGGACAAGAACTTATGTATGCATAATATGCATAATGCTGCGTAGTTAGGGTTACCATATTTTTGGGGTTGAAAAGTTGGACATCCTATGAGTATACTAATACTAGTTTAGCCGAAACATCTCATGATGTTATACCTATCTTTACAAGTTTACATCACAAAATAGCTACATTAACATGAGTGTTATCTTAATTGTTGCAACAATGTTACCCACCTAGTGGCCATCAGTCATGTTTATGTGTTGAATACCGATTACGTCATGCTTCTGAAACGATTGTACAGTAAACGTATGTACAGTAACAGTAACATTGGGTTCTACTGCTGTACGTATACACGTGGAAGTCATTTACTTACTGTAGTTTGCCTGTCCTAATTAACAGTGGTATGTTTGAAGAATGGCCCAAAAGACCTTGCCAGAAAATCAGGACAATTTAGTTTGCTGGCAGGACAGTAAAATTTTTATGCCAAAAAAAAATCAAGAAAAAAACAGAAAATGCTCAATTAACCTGGATATAACCCTAACCCTTTTAACCCTATTCAAAACTCAACAGGGAATCCTGGTAAATTGATATGATGCAAGACAGTACTATTATTGAGTACATTGTTGATGATCTGTTAACTTGTTTTAACTGCAGCTGTTGTAGTTAGTGTTACATAAAAAAATTACATTTAGCATTTTGGATTTTGAATGCTTTAAAGATTTGGCACAAGTTTGAAAAGTGCAGTGCTCCTTATAGTGACCATCATTGTCAAACAGTTCATGGTATTATTAGATTTAACTGCGGATTTCTAGAGAATGTCTTAATACCCGGTTATACCGATGTCGGTTTGATTGAAACCATTGACCTAGATTTACTCACCAACGAGTTGTCGCCGTAACAAAAGAAATGACACGTCTGTCGGTAATGAGATACACATTGTTTCCGTCAATGTTTTAGTGACCTGTTGATTTGAAAACGAGAACGGTTGAGCAGACTTGAATGAATGTAATTCATGAGCTATGTCACCTTCTAGACCTCATTCTGTAGTACTAAGGGTATTTATATGCATTATTATTATTATTGCAATGCCCGATGATTCTACAAATTGTTCAACATAAGAAAATGGCATTGGAAATATTTTGTTAACTAAACTGTAATAAGAACTGGTTAAGCTTTAATTAATTATCTGGCTATGGTAATGATTGAGGTTCATTAATATTCAATTTGTCTGACATTTGATTGTTATATAATCCTCATCTTGGGCTGGGAAATGCAAATTCTTATCCACTGGTAATCTGATCATTTTTTCTTTTCTTCTCCGTAATTTTCCGAAAGATGTCACTCTCCATTTCATGTATTCTACAAAACCACAATATCACTTCATTGCAGTGTTGACCAATTTAAATGGAATTCAAAAAATTATTTGAATAAAAAAATCTGATTTAAATCAAACAAATCCGAAATAAAAAATATAAAAAAAATTATCAACCCTGCTACATGTATGGGATTTTAGGAATCAAATCTAAGACCCTGATTTGACTGAGAGCAGAGCAGAGGTTGAGAAACCACATGGTATGTGCCGTGATCCTGATGTATAAGGTTGGAATGACTGTCGCAAGCATCCCCATCTGGACTTAGTTAGAATTCAAGGGGCAAAGACCTTCCGTAGATGTGACTAGGGGTAAATAGCATCGAGTGCTCAATCAGTTTTTTAAACCTTTTTTTTTATTTAAAGACAAAGTCTAGTTCTTGTAGAAAATTGTGCTCTCTGATTCTTCTGTTGGTGTGTGCAGTGTTTTGTTCTCTTCGCCAAAAGTCCAAATGTTGGTCTTGGGAAAGATTGTACGCATTTGTTAAAGTAATCGATCAGTACACAGATGTGGAGATGGTGTTATAGAAGGCATAATTTAAACATAAACAGCTACATGGTGAAACTATTAATAGTGCACTAAGAAAACACATTTGGCCATGTGGATTGTACGTTAAAGTCTCTCATGCTTTTCAAAGATAAAGCAGCGATCGATCGTTTCAAAGAGATTGTAATCTTACAAGGATAACAATTCAAACAGTCGTTAAACTTTTGTGTCTGTTTCTCTGCTTTACGTACGTCCTTTGGTTTCACGTGGAGATGTGGTTTGCTACTTATAAGTGTCCCTCAAACCTAAAACAAACAGAGAAATTTGTCTCTGGAAAAATGAGAAAATAAGATTATATTGGTCCCCATTGCAACGTACAGTAAATTGCAATTTAGGAAAGCTATACATACAACTTTGTAGCCTGCACCTATCTCAACTCTATGAATGGAAGAAATCGTTGACTTGGATAGGATTAAAAACGTTCTGCCTGCCTTATATACATACAGTGTATAAAACATATTCCCACAACCTGATTAAAAAGTTTGGGTTTAATCGTAAGCAATGCTGTTGAAAGTAACATGTTGATGTTGAATGCCATGCAGCGTGCAGATTGACAATTGAAAGGACGACTGGATAGCGATAAGAAACTGCTGGGTATTCTAAAATCGCCACAAATCTCAAATTTGTAACACATCTTTGAAAGTTTTGGAATATGTATTTGCATGGTGTTTGTAAATTTTCTTCATTCCTCTCTTACCAGTGTGCTGAACATTCATATATGATCTCTGATCTACAAGCTTGTAACATTCCTATTTACTC
>KN888538.1:7724-20048 GCA_000934455.1 Apostichopus parvimensis | reverse complement strand
TGGTTTTATTGCTAGGTTTTCAATTATTTTCAAACTTAGATTTCCTTTGTTGCTTTTATATACATCATTTACACCAATACAGTAAATCTATAGATACTACCAACATATATATAGGGATACATTATATGATATAGCATCCTATCATACTGACAAATAGTCTTTTACAGAGGTGATAAGCTTACACAAAATGACCTTTATATCACTAATTGTGACAAACAACTCAATCTAAATATTGTTTCGGTTTATTTAGCTACACGTCCCTACATTCTATTTCAAAAGTGCATATTACGCGAAAATTATTAGTATGATTTTCAATTTTTTTCGATGGAACTGAGGTCAAAATCAAGTTTCCGTTCAAAACATGAATGAACGAGAACATATCTTTTTAAATGCAATTATACGGCAGAAATTGGTTTTAACCAGGCTGGGAAATCCGGCGATCGACTGATATACGTCGATGCAAAAGTACCGTCTTTCGGCATATTATAGTTTGAGGTTATAGGCAAAGATTCAGAGGCCCTCTCTACATCATAATAAGAATTGTACAAGTATTGATCGACTTTTAATATTGCATTCTCGGACATATCCATATAGAAGTCGAATTTGTTCGGAATTATAGATTAAGCATTGCGTCGTCGATAAATCCGTCCCGGTGAACCGACGTCAAATCTACACTATACAGGCAGGGGGGTATATTACCACCTTGCCTCATTCAGTATAGCAATAACTCCCTTTAGTTGTGTACAATGTATGATCTAATATTCTTATCATTCATCTGGTGTAATGCCTGAAGGTTCATCGCTGATATACCGGCAGTTGAAAAATACGCATCTAGATCGTGTAAAGTTGATATATAGTCTTACTGAAACTCTTACGCATTAAGACCTTGTTTTGTAGAAAAAGCTATAGCACAATCGGGATATGCATATGGCTATACAAGACTAGTGTCATGCATCATTTGGTACATCACAGTAGTGCAACATTCTATCTTTAACATACCGTAAATAGTCAACTATAGCTGCAGCACGGCAATATATCTCAGTACTATTACATTTGGTGAGTTGTGAAACTAGACATTTTCACGCCTGTAATTATATTGGCAGTTTGTACCAGGCCTTAACGATCAAAATGACCGTTCTTGAAAGTTCAATAATTGTTCAACAGTTCATGCCGGGAATGTGTCTGTCATTTAAATTTCTGTTTGTGCGGGAGGACTGATTATATAGGTAAAAAAAAAAAAGACACTGATGGCACATTCTGGTGCTTGAAAACTTGCTTAAAAATCGTACCTTACTTTGTACACAGAGTTCGACTTAAGCTTATCGATGTTATGTATTTATTTGATCAGCGATTGTTCCTAGGGATATAGCTTAAACCATTTTGAAAGACAATTAATGTTATACACATATCAGTACGGTATGTCGGAAATAAGGCGTGGGCGGCAAACACTTGCACTTCCTCACTTTTACAGCTTCCTTTAGAACAGAGGTTCCCAAAGTGGGGACCCATATGGGTCCCCCAAAAAAAATTAGGGGGTCGGCAGTCATGCCCGAGTCAAAAAAAAAAAGGAAAAAAATAGCCGCAATTTTTGCCGCGATCAGCCAACAATTTTTTTATATCATGTTTTGTTAAACAATATAGCTACATTTCCGGTTATTTATATCGATGTTTACATTACAAATTGTATCTTCTGTCCTTTATTTGTCAAAAGTTATTTGATATCTCGACATTGTGGTTACTTTATTTAAAAAAAAAATTGATATAAATATATTGATTGATTATCATTTCGGAAATTTTGATTTCATCAAAGGCAATTTAACTTTCTCTACAAAGAAAACATGCACTTAAATATGCATAAAATGATGCATATGGTAGCACCATTTTGCATCTAATTAGCCACTTATATCAGCAAAAAAATTCACAAGGGGGGGGGGGGACACTTGGCCCTCCTCCCCCAGCACAGCCATCACAAAAAATATTTCTGGAAGGTGGTCGCAGCTTAGCTTGAAAGGCAAGAGCCAAGAGGGGGGGGGGGGGGTCTCAATGAAAAAAAGTGTGAAAGCGCTGCTTTAGTATGTAGTGAAGCAACTTGACGGTCGACCAGGTACGCATGTATAAAGGTTATCAGCATAGTGTAATTGATAATAGCTTTGTCTGTTTAGGTCACCAAGACAATAGTGACAATTGACCTAAAAAAATTCGCAATCAAGGCACACACGGATGCGTTAGCATATAAAAGTATGAAACAACGAAGACGCATGTTTGCGTAAAGCAAGGTCAACCATTGTTCCCGAACACTCGGAAGTTGGAACTTCATGAATACTAAACACCATGGCTATGGCAGTATACTTCCATGAAAATACAAACTGGCGGAACATTGCAGAAAATCTAGCCGAGTTATGTATAGTCGTGGTAACTGTACAGTTAACCTAAAAGTATGTCGTGAGGGAGAGTTAGAAAAAGACATTACGTTCAGCTCGCATGTTGGTGACTATGGTTGAAAGCTAAGAAAAGAACAACAGCAGAACTACCTATAGGCCCTAGGCCCTAGGCTAAGTTATCGGTCCGTACTGTGCTCGTTCGTAACTTAGAGTTAGACAAAGCTGGAATTCGCCTAGGCCTACTACTACTAGTACTTATTACGCAAAAAAAGCATAGGCTTAACCAATTTGCCTACAGCTTACAGGCAAAGCGTATGTAAGTAATTATAGTACTTTAAAACTTACACTTAAAATCGTCAAACTGCCATTGCCAAACTTATGCTCATCCGTCTGTCCTTGAGAAGAGAGTATTTTTGGGAGTTTGCAGCATAGGCGAGGCCCAGGCTAGGCTGTTAGTGTTACTGGGTAGCAGTGTAGCATAAGTGGTACCAAATACCACAATCTGAGCCTAGGCCTACTGCTTTATGGAATCAAACTACCCAGTTTTGTTGTCTGAATACAGCAATTTAGAAACTGAATATGAGTACTTTATTTTGTGGGGGTGGGGGGATTACTTTTTTAATTCATGTATGTATGTATGTATGCGTGTATGTATGTATGTATGTATGTATGTATGTATGTATGTATGCGTGTATGTATGTATATATATGTGATCTTCCCGCAAGCAGGAACTCGCGAAAGAAGCCATGGAGGCTTATAGACTCGCAAGCTGACCAAAGCCAATCTCTCGGCACACATCCATTTAACGTCCATGTCAGGACGTTAATCGGGACGTCCATCATATAAGTCTCTAGTCTAATTATGCTTATTTTATAGACTATACTGTTCCCTCCTTATCATTGCAAGCAAAGGAACAGTTGCCTTTATCTTGTTATTTCTTTCCAAGTTCACAATGTCTCATAACATCTTCTGTAATCAATATAACTGATAAGAATATGAAATTGCAATATGTCAAATTAGCAAGTACAGTCACTATACCTTTACTCACAATGTTGTATATATACACTAACATTACTGTACTGATGCTACAAATTGTTCCATACTGTTGGCAGTATGAAAACATGACCATATGGTCTGTATCTACACATATATAGTGTGTAGAAAAAGTGAGACACATACAGTAAGACGTAGCATTCAGTATTGTGTAGTAAAACCATGAAATGCTAATAGGGTCGGAAGACATTCATCCCAACTCCCTGTTTTAACTTCAGTTTTGCATGTCTAAGCTGGGAGGAAGACTTTGACTAAATTTAATTACTAGTTAGTAGTTGCAAATGATCAACAAAGCTACAAATATTAGTGAGATCCTACTGTAAGCCATTCAATGCTCTGGTATTCTGAGCATATATTACTTCAAAAGTTGCAAACTGTCATCATTCTGTATCTAAGTACCCATATTCAATAATTTCTCATCCCTTCCCCCTCCCCTTCCCCTCCCCTCCCCCCCCACCACCTGGCCCTCCTCGATGTATGCAACAATTATTCATGGATTGCATTCACCAGCAGAATTTCGTTACTTTTTCACAGCGTAATTCAATGTGCGTTATACCTGTATTCTCCATCTTTCTATTGTAGGTTACGTGAATGATAATTGTTATGATTATTGGAACGACAAGGAGTACCAGACCAGATGGCGAGAAATCTGTTGTCAAGGAAAAGTCTTTGATAACTCCAATGAAGAATATGCTTGTGTGGAAGGTAAGCTTTCCTCATAAATTACCTTTGATATGTGATGAATCTGGCAGTGGCTTATATATTTGATAAGCATTCGCCAGGTCATCTTAAAACTTGTAAAATTTTCATGATTCGGCATGTATGGATTTTGTAGTGTTTAAAAGTGAAGTCGATTGTCAATCAAAATTTTAATTTCATTCATTCCTTTGAGTTATTTGACAAATCAATTAATATGTGTGTATCATGTCATATGAAGCTAGCCTTAGTTGAGATATTGTAATTTGCATATATTAATATTAATACATTAATTAGTGACAACTTTGTTGATCATCATTCCAAATAGTAAAGTCCAATACAGTGGGGGATCTAGGGGTATTGGTCAGGGGGGGCGAGAATGGTCTGTAGGGGTGCTTTCGACACTATCTAAGCGGAGCGCCACCACTGGTTGGCGCGTAGCGTACAGAAAATTTTTGAGTAAAGATACTCCCTAGATCGCCGGAAATGACCCTTTCAGGGCCTGGCTATTTGCAGATAAACGAAGAATAAATAGGTGTCATCGCCAAATTACACCAACAAAATGTGACAAATGTCAATAAGTAGATGAGAGCGCAATAAAAAAGTCAATAATCTAGAACAAGTAAAAAGTGGTAAAGAGCTGAAAAGGGCGCCAACAGTCCATTTGAGTCCGTCAGGGGGGGCATCCGCCCCCCCTGACTGTATGGACGCTCCGCTACTGGTCCAATATGAAATGAACAGATAGAGACAGACAGTTTGTTTCCTTTTTTAAAGGACCTTTACAATGAACAATAAGATTCAATGAATGAAAGGAACTTGTTAAGATATTTTAAAGTGGTCTGAAATGTGAAACTTTGACAAAATAGTATGAAAATTTGACATTTTAATTTTACATTGAAAAAAAATCGACTGCTGCACCCTTTTCTTTTCACTTTATTGTTACTGTGGTCTCCCAGTTGTTGTCATCATTGTTAATTGATAAAGAGCGTTTTGTTAGAAATGAAACTTGTGTAATTGTAAATGAATGATATTATATTTGCTTGGTGTCTTTTTCTGTTCTTTCCCTTTGCATTCTCTTCATCCTCTGTTCTTACAAATTGAAATAGTGTCAAGAGATATTCTAAACAAAATAAATAAATAAATAAAAACAAGAACAATAGGAACAGCAACAACAGAAACTGTATTTCCCTTTGAGGTAGTTTTCATCTATAACAGTTATGTATCACTTTGGTCATATAGTAACCAACGTTTTTATGTATTTTTATTTTTCCCTTTCAGTGCCATCTGGCGAGTTTCTGATCTCGGTAAATGAAGACGTAGTCTGTAACAATAGGATCCACAAACGGAGAGAAACGGAGTGCTGCAATGATCACCCTTTCCCAAGAAGTGACAGTAAGTTGTTTCTCATTTTCTACATTGATAGTGGTGTATGTGTGGGGGGTGGAGGGGGGAGGGGTTGGTATTGTATGGGTAGAGGATGCATATATTACAGTGTGACAAATGCACTTTAAACGATTTCTCATCATTTTCACTATTTAATATAGTCTAGAAGAATATTAACGAGATGTACTTTGTCTTTTTTGTTTTCACACAATTTGATCACTTTTTGAATTATGTTTAGACAAATGGAGAAGTCTTGATCACATGACAAAAGAAAAAAACTTGCAATTTGACAAAAATCCTGTCTCAGTGGTTGTGTTCATTCTAATTTGGTTTTGGGTTCTATTTAGGCTTGCAGTGCTGTGGAGAAGATTACATTGACCCCACCACCGACACATGCTGTTACGGTCAGGTGATACATGGTGTCGGCAACTGCTGTGGAAGGCATGCAGTATACAACACACTTACTGAAATCTGTGTGAATGGAGTAGTCCACCAGGTACCGGAACAAGAAGATGCTTGGCTTCACGCTATCTGTCGCCTGTCTGATGGAAACATCAAACTCTATCATGTAAATAACGAAATGTGCTGTGACTCGGTGAGGAACTTTTCCTGTTGTTCTTGTTAAACTGGTTGTAGAAATTGATCTGGGAAATTTTAGAGTGCCAAACATTGTCCTTACTGACTCAGGCAGAGATTCCTATCTTAACCAGCTCGTGAGGAGTTTTAAATGTGGAAGGAGTGTTCAATTCATCATTTTTCATTTTATGGTCAAAAGCAGAAGAGAATATAGAGGGAGGGTTGAGAGAGGAGGTGTGAGAAAATGTTTGTGAAAATTGGTATGAAGTAACAGTTTTCATGAGCAAGGGGCGAGTAGTTCCCAAAAGTGATTTAGTAGGCTTTCTCTCCCCCTTAACTTCTATGTATTATATTAGTGTTTGGAATCTGAAGTGAATGGGCCTACAATAAGAAAACAACCTTTCACTTTGTTGTTGTTTTTGTTAAATGTTTGTCTAATTTTCTAAATTATTTGTATTATCAGTATAATTTGTAGTGATATTGTTATGATCTGTAGAATAATCCTTGATTGGCTAATAGACTCATTTGCTGTAGTGTTCAATGTACTCTAAACTGAACTGGTAATAGAATCCTGTTTTCTGTCAATTTTTTAGGGAGTCATCGCTAAGGACTCGAATCTGAGGTGTCATGGCGACGTTCTGTACGACATCACGACTCACGTCTGGGTTCATGGGGTCGGAAAGGAGGCAATCGAACTGGGACGAAACAGCATTTGTGGTTCAAAGACACTAAACCCCAACCGAGAAGTTTGCTGTTATGGACAAGTTCACGATGTCGGGTCAGGTAATCAGAAGTTCTTTTGTTTCTTTCGTCAAAGTAGATCGGATGGTTTAAAGAAAAAAGGGAAGTAACTTAAATCATTGCACATCTGTTAAAGCGTTCAGAAATTTCCATGATATTTCTATTTTAAAGAAACAGTGTTCTATAAGATGGCGTCCTCGCCTCGTAACATTTTCCGATGATCAAATTATTGACTTATTTTCTCGGCAGCTGATGGTGCCTGCTGCAATCACGTGCCTTACAGTCGACACAATGCCAGCTGTTGCAGGGGAGTAATCACAGAAGGGGTACCAGAGATCCCAGGCATCCATGAATGCAGCGGTCAGCAGAGTTACTGGACTTCAGACAAAATATCCTGCCAGAATGGACAAGTTAGAGATAAACATCCCTCTGATGCTTGTTGTGGAAACGGTAAGACCGATCTCTCTGGACATTACTAAACAAAGATAGCAAAAAGGAAATCAGGTGTTGAAATGCAGGGATATCTACCGGCTACATATGGCAGTGGAATTTGCCGTTTGATTTTGCCAGTAGACAAAAGAAAAAATATGGGAATGGAAATTTCAATTTTCTGTCGGTAGACATTAAAGATCTTTAACACATGGTATTAAAGGCAAACAATTGTCATAATTTTCCATACCTAATGTAATCCTTGTATTACTGCCTTATTTTTATCAGCAATTATTATTTGTTCTGCTCTAAAAAGCCTGTACAGTAAAACTGATTCAGGAAACTGCCAGTCAGAATTCGCTATAAGCCACTAGATGTGTTAAACACTGGCATTTTTGTTTAGCCAGTTTGCTATTAAATGGTAAAATTCTAAACTTTTAGGTTACAAAGACATATCTGTATTTGCCCACCAACAGTCCGTCGAAGGAAAACCCAGTAAGTAAATGTTTGTTTTGGATTATAATTGACCTTCTGATCATCTGACATCAAGAAGTTATCAAAACAAGGTTCTTTTAAGGCAGAAAGTATGTTTGTCTGTCATTAAAGTAATAATGTTCCACAGAGAGACATGGAACCTCACCTAACAGTGGCCCTTCAAAAAGGATCAACATTTGCTAATCTTAATTGTATTTTTTTTATCAAGTCATCGCACAAAAAAGACGTGTTAAACTGTGTTGGGGATTTCTTTGTGTTTTTGTTTTTTTCCCCGTCTGTGTCTTGAATGAGTTTAGCCTTGTCTCTTTGTCTTTATTCTTTGCTTTTATTTTATTTGTCTTATCTTTATTTCAGAGATTATAAATACTGATGAAAGAATCTGCTGTGGTGGGGAGAACTTTAAGAGGAAAGGTCCAGATGACATTTGCTGCGGTACCGCCATCTTGCCGAGCAGGGATTTTTGCGTCGAAGGTAACATTGTCCGTAGGGACGCGCTTGAAGACTCGTACTGCTCGTTGAGAAGTGATAACTGGCCATTTACGATCGAGAGAATTCTTACTTACAACAGTGATACCTATGTAAGTATCAGTTTAGACTTTTTTTGTCCACAAGTTGTATCAATGAACAAGTCTTTGCACAAGTTACAAAGTTACAAAGCAGTTTGCAAAATGCAAAAACACAAATTGTTGTTCCTATTCCTCCCACACTTTTGCTTCAGTTTTTTTTTTTTCCATATTATTTTGGTAACTTCTGTTGCATGTGCTAAACATTCCATTTTTTTCATTGCAAGTATAAAGATACATTATCTGACTTTTTCAATCTAGTTTTTTAATCTTCATCTTTTATCTATATTTTCCCCCTATAGATATGCAAAGGTGGCGCCCTGGTAGTGAAGAAACCACACCACGAATACTGCGAAGGTGCAAGGAAAGTCTACGACACTCGGACCGAGATATGCTGCAGTAACATGCGTGTGCACGAAAGATCTAACCCTTGGGGATTGGAAAGACATTGCTGTGGCCATGCTGTATACCACCCAGAGGAACAAAGCTGCTTTCAGGATCGTGTCTTCCCAATACCTTCGGAATCTGCTGAGAGGTTTGTTAATAACTTTCAACTGTTTTTTGAATCGATCTTGTTGCTTTTTCTACAAGTGACATTGCACAAGTACAAAATCACGCTGCTCCGATCATTTTTGTCATTTATAGATAAGGTTTGTTTGTCTAAAGGTGGTAAAAAACAAAATTATTGAAATAAGGTTTTTCAATCAGCATTGTGAGAACTTTCTGTTTGTGTCTTTTCTTCTTTTGCTTTTCGTCTTACAAATGTCCGAATATATCTGCCACTGGAAGATCCCCTTTACCGACGTTATCATTTTTGTTTTTTTTTGGATGTTTCAGATGCCGTTTGTCCCTCTATAACACAGTCACGGAAGTCTGTATTAACGACCATGTATACAGTAAAACCATCACAGAACTTACTGTCGAGATGTGCCAGGAGAATAACCAGCTCAGCGCCTTTGGCCAAACTTGCTGCCAAGGGAAACCCATCAGCGACAGCACACATAAATGCTGTGACGACCATGTATATTCCACAGCAGGGATGGAAGGTAAGTTTTGAATTGCTGCCCCCATTTTTGATCATTGCTAGGGTTTTTATACTTCCACAGATGGTGCAGCTCAACCGACCCTTTAGAAACGTCACCTTTCTCTCCCTCCTTTCCATTGTCTGAAATAGTCTGTGTTATTAATGTTGCAAATTTTCCAGGATGACCTTTTCCCATCCACTCACACACAAAATATATATAGAGAGGAAAGTTATCAATTTCCATTTTCTCATTTGTAGATCCAGAGTGTTGTCGTGGAAGGGTGTTCGATTTGAACGCTAGAGAAGCTGTTTGCTGCGAGGGCATCTGGCATTTCACAGGAGGAGTAGCAAAAACTTGCATTGGCCAAGTAGCAGTGGCAGATGACGAACAGTTGTGCGGCGATACCATTTACCCGAGAGCAGACGGCGAATGCTGCGGTGACGGCATTTTCGATGACAGCACTCACTTGTGTTGCGATGGTGTCCGGTAAGCCCAATTTTTAACAAAACATAGAAATGGAGGCAGGATGGTGAAAATATATTTTTCATCAAGGGTTCTTGGTGACGAGACATACGAGAGGGGAAATGCTAGAAACAAGTTCCTTTTAGGTAGTAAAGGTCTCCGGGTTTTTAATTCCCTCCTCTTGACCCATTTTTCTCTTAAGAAGTCCCAACTTTTATCTCCCCCACAACCATTCCCTTTCCTCACCTCACCTTGTACACCTGCAGCCTTAGAGATACGTTAAAATGTCTGTACTCGTCTGTTTTGCAGAATAGAAATGTTTCCCAGACCGGTTGTAAAAAGTATCTCTTTTTTTGTCCCAATTTCCTTTTTTGCATATTAGCCTGCCGAAAGAAGACCAAGGCGAAGTTTGTTGCGGTACCACAAAGTATCATGGCGGTAGTACTGACCAGATATGCTGCCAAGGTACCCTCCATGAGATGGTACCCGGCCAAGGATGCTGCGGGTCGTCGCTGGTTGAGCAATCCCCGGAGAGTCGCTGCCTCGACGAACACTACCAGGTCAGCGGGGCACTACTCAGTAGGACTTGCGACGCCACCGACTTCGACAACCAACTGGGTACCTGTTGCGGAGGTATCTTGTACTCTGGTGAATTTGGAGCATGCGAAGGGTTTCGGTTTGCCAGACACTACCCTGGAATCCGTGAAGCTCGGGCAGATGACGACCTCGGCGAAGGAATTGAAGAGAAGAAACTCTACTCCAGCGTGGCATGCGGAGATGAACTTTACAACCCGTTGACTCACATCTGCTGTGATGACACGGTCATTGAGGATGGCCGACAAATCTGCTGCAACGGCAGAGTTCAGAACCTGACTCAGGAAAATGAAAACAGCTGCTGTGGTTCCACGGCCTACAACAATCTCACAGCTGTCTGTTGTGGCGAGAGAATCACGCAAGTGGCGGACATCCGCGAAGCCCGCGACGCAAAGGGTTGCTGCAAAGGCGGTCAGTACTTTGACCTGCAAACCATGCAGTGTCAGGATGGACAAGTCCAACCAGAGACAGAAGGTAAAGACATCCTTCAAAATTTCATGTTTTCTGTAAAAAAATGAAGTGCGACCCACTTTTGGGTAAGAGACAAGTTTCGGCGGGTCACTGGATTGTTTATTTACTTACAATGTTTTTGGAGCTCGCTCACATAGGTCAATTAATCAGTTTTTCTAAATATCAAGTCCATAGTTCTAGCTAGCTTTCATAGATCATTCTTTGCACGGATTCTGACGTGTTGCGGTCTGATGGATCGTGGCTTAGTCCTCATGAAAGATGCTAAGTGGTGGGCATCAAAGCTTGGGGATCACTCTGGAAAGCTTAACATCAACAATGGTCCACTTCAGATGCAGAAGTGACATTGTCCATCTCATTTTTGCATATGTCTCCACAGAATGTTCACTATGCCAATATACCAGTCTGTCGAAGAGAGCAGTCGAAGAGTTAGCCGACCGGTCGCAGCACCATCTTAACATGAGAATCACGCGCCCGTTATCCGACCAGAATACGATTGGAGTCAAAGTGACTCCTCTGTTTAGAGATTGCCCTGACTGCCCGGCCGTCCTCGGCAAGAAAGAGTTACGGAAGATAAAGACGATGGTGCTACCCGAGGGCTGTAACTGCGAGACCTTTCAAAGGCAAGGAAAATATGTCCTCCTTACTTCTGGCGTGCTCGAAGAAAATGGACAATTCCGTTTGCAAAGTAACGATGTTCTATTGCCACCAAAAAATGGGAAGATAGTAAGGAATGTCTTTGAACAGTGATTTGCCTCTACACTATACATTAGTAGAGGTTTCCACAAATGGGTGTGTGGAGGGGAGGGGGCGGGGGGTTGCTAAATCCCTTCTTGATGGTATATCTCTCGCATTTGTCAGTAATATTAGTTATTTAACATTTTAAGACTATTCAGTCACACACAAAACAAAACAAAAAAATATATGTACAGTATATATATATATAATTGAAAATCGTAATGAGTTGGAAAATCAAGAACAGTGATAAAACTTCCGGCCTCCACCGGGATTCGAACCCGGGCCTCCCGCTATATATATATATATAAGTTTTTGACTTGAACTTTCACCAATATCTGAACATACGCAAATAGCCAAAAGAAAAGGAAATCGTTACCTCATAAGCGAGAGATAAACAACGAGAGAAGAGATCGTACAATTAATATCGTTTGTACTGAAATATGTCATGGAAATGAAACTCCTCATCGTGAGGACATTGAAACTAGACATTTGTAGCATTCGCCCTTCCTGGCAAAATTGCTAGTTTCTTATTACAAGTCCGTTGTTGCTTTTTCACATTGCAAGAAGTTATCGAGAGCATGAGGAATGATGTGTATGTTGTATGCAATAACAATGGTAACTATTGTTTTCTGGTTTCGCTATCTGTAAGATGCGATTTGGCTCGGTTGTATCATGTGCTGCTATGTAGTGGTTTTGTACTTAATTCTTTAGATATGGGGA